>JAUMHH010004316.1:0-11413 GCA_032359455.1 Chlamys rubida
CGATGACGTCAAATGCAGCTGACAAATCCAGCATGACAAGCACCGCTCTGCACTTGTTATCCAATGCAGAAGCTATATAATTATGTACACGTAGGAGGGCCGTCTCAGTAGAGTGTCCCATACGGTAGGCTGATTGTAGTTTGTCATTGAGACTGTTTGCATAGAGATGAACCTCTAAACGCCGGGACACAACCTTCTCCAAGATCTTAGACAGAAAAAGGCAGATTTGATACTGGGCTGTAGTTCTTCATCTCCTCCCTGTCCACCCCAGACTTCTTCAACAATGGTCTAACATGTGCCGTCTTGAAACACAATGGAACCTTTGACTCAGCCGATGGTTTGTTCATGATTGAGGAAATCAGAGGAAGCAGTGCTTCAAGACATTGCTTTAATAGGTATGTAGGCAGTGGATTAAGCTCACAGAACTTCGATTGCGAGGTCATGACGATATTGCGCAACTCGTCCTGACTTGTTGGTGAGAGCTTTGTCAATGGTTCCCAATCAAATTTAATGTCAGCAGTCATGACAGAGATATCAATGCCAGCAGAAGAGTTCACTTCGGCAATATTTTTCCTGATCGAGCTGATTTTATTCAGAAAGTAATCACCACCACGTTTGCCGAGTCTAGCATTTTGGAGTATTCCATAGCCTGTTGGTATTAGCTCAGCTAGTACCTGGTCATCGATATCTGAACTTAACCAGGTTTCTGTCAATGCAAGAATGTCAATGTCCTGAGATGTTACAAAATATCCGAAGGACAATGACTTATTCTTTACCGAGTGATAGTTTAAGGACACAAATTCAGAGGAATAACTGACTTACAGTGACCAGCTGTTGATGGCTTGATGACATGTAGATTCTCGTACGATACTGATGATGTCGGAATCCGTATGGAAGTATCGTAACGAGAATGCACGATAGTGTTGATGCCTGATACTTCTGTAAGTGCAGTGTGGTCATTCAAGAAAGTGTGCGAGGCGGACAGACCATTTGTAGTGACCAAATCGATGAGATTATCGGTGTTCAGGCCCTAGTGGGTACAACCACTGGTTCCGTTTGATTTAACACCGATAACACTTGGCATTCGCCTAACAGCACCCTTTCCCGCCCGTGTCCCAGGTATTGTGCGCAACTTTTTTTCCAACTTTGATTCCTGAAAATCCTTCAAAAGATATCTAGTAATATCATGACTCACTAGTCTAAGTACCAGGAGAACAGATCTACTATACTTAAACCTATAAGAATGTGATATCAACATCCGCTGATGGAAGAAAAAAATCACAATTTGGAAATTAACGGTGCTGCAGGGGTTCCCGCATAAGTCCCCTCTTCTGAGGCGTGTACAGAGATGATATGTATGAGAAACGATCCTACAACTTCTAGTATTTACAATAAAAGCGAAACAACAGCAAACAAAAACAGTAGTGCAACCGTACAAAATGTCTAGAACATATCTACCGAATTTCTGATTTTGATCACGAATCTGGAAGGGGCCTCAAATGGACTTTTCATTAAGGTAAAATTTTGGTCAAATGGCATCAGAAATTAAAGTCAGATGTTAGAGATTTTAGAAACAATGTGGTACGCGTCCACACACCTGTAGGATACTACATTTGTTTACGTTTAAAGGCAAGGAACAGGAAATTGGTACATTATCGTTAATATAATGATCTCCGACGTCAAAGCTGTTCAAAATGTAGCTTCGTTCTGTATGTTGATGTCACGAAGTCGACAGCATATCCCATTTCTGTAAGAGTTAAACCTTTCTTTTTAACTCATTCACCCCTGAAATTATATAATGAACTATTCCAACCTTTGAATTGGAAGAGTTCAAATGTGTCTCCAAGGGTGAATGAGTTAAATAGAAAGATATCCTTAAAGAACACGTATCCTGTCAATGGTATGTACAGATTCTAATCCGTTTTTAGATATTCCTAGCTAATATAACCATTTGTGTTCAAAACTCCCATACCATTGCCAAAAAAATGAAACTGTACTACAGTAATATTCAAAACAAAATTAAGGAGAGTTACTGTAAGTATGAACCGCTAGAGTGCAGTGGGACAGGGATTTTTAAGCCCATGATCATTGGGGTTAAAACATATTCATATATGACAATCATTGTAACAACAAATCCTTACCCTTGGTCGTAAGACAAAGTGTAAATACGTAACCCCTCTATTTGTACAGGTAAGCCCGCGTAAATACGTATATCTCTAATTGTACAGGTAACCCGTGTAAATACGTATATCTCTATTTGCACAGGCCAGTCAATTTAAATACGCAACCTCTCTATTTGTATAGGTCAGTCAGTGTAAATACGCAACCCCTCTATGTGTATAGGTCAATCAGTGTTAAAACGCAACCTCTCTATTTGTATAGGTAAGCCCGTGTAAATACGCAAACTAGTATCTTTATTTGTACAGGCCAGTCAGTGTAAATGTCAGTCAGTATAAATACGCAACCCCTCTATTTGTACAGGTCAGTCACTGTTAATACGCAACCCCTCTATTTGTACAAGTCAATCAGTATACATACGTATTTCTATTTATTTATTGGACCAGCATTGTACATACTGAACACTCATATTGAAATAAGCTACCAGTCTATAAATAAAAAAATTCTCTATTTGTATATGACAACCTATAAAAAAACAGGATGACCATTGATATAAAGATAGAGCATTGTCTGGCACTTCCTGTGTAATGCTTTTACTGTCAATGTGACAGGTGAGCTGATTCGAGCTCTGTCATCATTAATAATTACAGAAGAATGTAACAAGCTTATTCTTATGGGTTTCCACATCTAGGCACTAACTCTCTGGGAGTGCGATTGGAAGAACCCTTGCATCTGATGCAATTACGAAAGACCGCGACAAGCTTCTTCCGGACGGATTTCCGGATCCATACGTACAGCAAAGGATCGATGCAGAAACTGAAGCCAGCTATGCCATGCATTAACCCTTTGACTCCTTCGGGTGTATTTCGACCAGTGGCTTGGAGAAGGTTCATAAGCTGTAATGATAAAAACAAAACAAAACTATACTTGTCCTTTTACAAACGAACTAATGCCAAAATGAAATATAAACATTATAAACGTATGTCTAATTATTCATTCTTACTTACACCTTATTTTTTTATTACAACAATTCCGAAATAAGTTTTAACAATTTGTATTAATCAATCTTGTTGGGCCGATGGTAGTGCGCAGAGAGTCTTAAACCGAAGTACCCGTAGAAAGCACTGGGACCTGAGAATTTGTTACAGTTATTTTTGGACATAAACTAAGGTGTTCAGAGTAATTTTACATGTTTTAGGGGTTAAGATCGACTTTCGGTAAAAATGACAACCCCAATGATTATATATACCGTGAAGAGAGGAAAGCTCTCGATGTCGAAATGTCGACCCCACCTCACTTTCTTGCATCAAAAACAACATTTCTAGTTGATCTACGGGAAAATGCTTAGTACCGTTGGAAAAATGGATATGTTTTTTTTTAAAAACCTCCTATATGCACGTAAAATGTATTCTCCTTCCGCGAACATAAACTCCGTTTCCTCCAAAAACACACGCCATTTCAGAGTTTCAAAGTTTTTCGCAGTCAGCCTGCCACTTTTTTTAATATTAATGAGGTTGACGTCATTCAAAAAAAAAATTTTTTTAAATGAATCTTAGTTTGCCATATCATTAGATTTTTTTTTTAAATGGTTAAACTCTAGCTGCCTGGTCGCTGGTGATCGATCAAGTCCAGTTCTGCTACAAATCTATTATATAAAGTCATATCCTTAAATCAATATGAATCATAAAATTTATTGATGAATGATAGTCGTTTTACCAAGACAAGCAGGGATTCGAACCTGAAACCTCCTCTGTAACAAATTGACCTATTCCAGGGCCCGTGTATTCATGAAACCGTTCTCTTGCTCAAGCATGGATTTTGTGCTCAAGCATAATTTCTTGTTCCGTTCATTAATTAATATGAAATCTTATTTCTGTCAATGACTCGGAAAAGATATGGAAGAGAGTTAAAGCCTAATACTGCTTTCAATGATTATGTTTGACTTTTTGATTGTTTGACATGATTTAAATGAGATACAAGAAAGTTTGAGCACAAAATCCAAGCTTGAGCATGAGAACGGTTTCATAAATATGTGCCCAGATTTTGACTTCTATTCTGTTTTTAAAGTCTTAAATCTTAATCTTAAATCTAAAAGACAAAATTACCCAGAATAACTCAATTCAAATAATACTAAAAGGAAACGAAAACATAATTTTTTCGCCTAAACTTGTCACCGCAGACTTCCAAATTCAGCTGCTCTAGCTACTAACAGACGACAATAAATACGGAAACAGAACACATGTCTGATGTAAGTTTTTTCTGTTCCAACTCGGAGGATAATTAAAAGGAATGAAGTGGTTCAGATCATGTGAAAGTGTCTCACTTACTCTGACTATTTTTATTGTTGGAAACTATGAGTTCTCAAAAACATATTCAGTGTGCAACTGCAAATACCCTGCAAGCTGGCTGCGTGGTGGCCATCTTAATTTTATCTGATCAGTCCCAAAATGAAACATGACAACTAACAGATAATGGGAGAGCAACGTTGATTTGGCATGTGTGTATATTTATTGAACTGACAAAAAACCTGGAAGTAGAAACTAATTATGAAACAGACTATATGATACAAAAAACCTGGAAGTAGAAACTAATTATGAAACTGACTATATGAACTCTGAACCCCAACACAAATTAATTAAGCAATAATTTCATCTACTGTTCATTTTCAGATCATCCTACATTGTATTAAGGTGAAGCTGAGCAGTAAAGGATGGAGACTGCTCTGACGGAAACCTACAACAAGCTAAATAACCTCCAACTCAAAGACGAACCGGATTTGAAAAATGGCCTGTCTTCTCCTGTCAAAGATGAGGATTCTGAATCTAAAGGTAGTTGAATAGAAAATCTTTATAAACTTAACCAAAACGTTGTATGTACCGGTAAGAGTAAAATTGAACAAGACTTAACAAAAAATTATCCAAATTATTCAAATCTCTCGGTCAGCATTTGTCTATATGATAATATATTAATACAGTTTAATGTAAAAATGAAAGAAAATTAATTTTTATGTTGTAAAACACTACATTATTTGTTCATAATGATCATATCAGTTGATTGACATGCAAATATTCTTTCTAATTTTTTATTATCTGAACAGAAAATGTGAAACCTCGTACAGGAAGTCAGGATGACTTAGGGCATGATGACCAGGCAAAATTTAACCGCCTGGTCACTAAGGCGTCACAGCTGGCAGCAGATGGACAGGTGAGGATGGCTCTGGAGCTGAACAAGCGTGCACTGAAGATACACCACAAAGACAAGCTGGTGCGGCGCATTCAGAAAATGGAGGTACCTATACAATGGAGTTTGAAAGAAAGATTTAGCAATGATAAAAAGTTCTCGTAAGTTCAGTTCTCTTTGACAAGTGGCAGGGATATATGTTATAACAGAAAAGATTACGAAATGTAGTTGGACAGTGGTTCTGCTTTGAGTAGATAGGATTAACCCTTTCACCCCTATGTAACTTTAGTAGACTCTACCATGGATTGATCTGGATGAGTCCATTATGGTCTACAGTGGTGAAAGGGTTAGAATTTGATATAATGTCCCTCCTTTAATATGCCACCTCACTTACTGCCAAGATATTCCAAGATCCGTTTTTCCATAACAATTCCTTTGTATGTTTCCCTTGATAAGTTGACGTATCTCAGGACCCCTTTATAATGCCAAAGTTTTGTTAAACAAATGGTGGCAGTATATCAAGGTTTTCCTGTATATAGAAATAAAACGTATAGAAATATAAACTATCAACCTATGTTTTGTTTTTGTAACCAAATATACTTGAACATGCTAGGCCTATATTCGTGCAATAATAGATACTGATATAGTATATTACATTTTTTTGTCATTTATTTTGAAAAATAGTTCAAAAAAATATTTTTTTTGCATTAATTTTAAAGTTATTCTAATCTGGAGGGTTCTCAGAAATTTGCATAGATGTTTTGATTTTTTCAGGCAATATGGAATTGGATGGATAATTATCCAGAGGAGTTCACGGATCTGCAGAAGAAACCAAATGAAGATTTACAAGGTAATACAGTCTCAAAACTTTTGTGAATATATAGCCTATTTTCCCAATGTTGTGAAAATGCTACCAAATTTCCCCAATGTAAAAAGCACATGCCCCAGTGGAAAGAAAGTCGAAAAATCACTGGTGAAACTGTTTCATCAAAATATGTAGTCAGAACTGGTTTGGTATCATCTAGAAATGTTCAGGTAACATTATATAAAACCATGCAATTGACATAGAGTACTTAAGGAGAACATGATATTAACTGATATGTGATATTAAATGATATGTGATATTAAATGATGTGACATTAAGTGAAATAAAGATTGTAACTAAATTAAACAAGTGATATTTTTGTCGATAAAGTGGAATTATGTGAGAACTTTGGGAGTAAAGTCATACTTTTAAAAAGTTTATTTTTAAACAGATTTTGGCCATCTACAGCATAGTAAGGGTTAAACACAATAGTAAATTACGATATCTTTTGTCATTGGTTTATAAACTGTTGTTACTTTATTGTTTGGTTATTATTGCAGATTGCTGTGATAAATTGTTTGAGCATTTCAACACCTGTATGGAGAGTTCAAAGAAAAAGGCAGCGGCCAACTGGCCACTACAGATGATGCTACTTGTACTCTGTCCTGTAAGTGTTGACCTCACGATGACCAGTGGCAGGTGTTAAAATGACCACTGATAGGTGTCCTGTAAGTGTTGACCTCACGATGACCAGTTGTAGGTGTTAAATGACCACTGACAGGTGTCCTGTAAGTGTTGACCAATGACCACTGACAGGTGTCCTACAAGTGTTGACCTCACGATGACCAGTTGTAGGTGTAAAATGACCACTGACAGGTGTCCTGTAAGTGTTGACCTCACGATGACCAGTGGTAGGTGTAAAAATGACCACTGACAGGTGTCCTGTAAGTGTTGACCTCACGATGACCAGTGGTAGGTGTTAAAATGACCACTGACAGGTGTCCTGTAAGTGTTGACCTCACAATGACCAATTGTAGGTGTAAAAATGACCACTGACAGGTGTCCTGTAAGTGTTGAACTCACGATGACCAATTGTAGGTGTAAAATGACCACTGACAGGTGATATTTCTTGTCTTTTGTAAGCATGAACTGTGATCATCAGTTTTGACCTCTTATAGTAAAATTTTTGTTTGCTAGTCATTTCGGTTGCTTACAATTAGTGTTCCTGATCTTCAATGGCTGGCGACCTTCAGATACGACCTCTAATTTGTAAAACACCTGTCCACTGGTCACTACAAAAAGTTTGCCTTTTGATCACTACGAGGAGTGTGATTGGTCATCTTGACCATTCTTTATAATGATCTGTAGTTGCAAAATAACAATATATATTTTTGTAAACATGTACATTGTATGCACGATCTGTTGATCTATTGGACCTGATTAGAATAATGTATTGCTTTTTTTTAGAAAATTTTGGAAGAAATCAACAATGCTGATGGTGGGGCTCCGTGCTCTCCCCAGCACGTGAAAAAGGTAATTAATACATTTTATGGATTCGTAGACTCTTGACAAGATATTGAATGAGTTTTATCATGTTGAAGTATCAAATAAAAGGGTGGGGAAATGTTCGTTGCACCTTAATTTTCACCCTACGTAGGCAATAAAGGCGAATTTATCGTGACGGCAAACATTGGTACACAGTTTACTACATATAGAGATTACATGTGAAGGGCAAAATTTACACTGGAAAAAAAATAGTTTTAGCAGTGAAGGGCAAAATTTACACTAGCTTTTAGCAGTGAAGGGCAAAATTTACACTGGAAAAAAATAGATTTTAGCAGTGAAGGGCAAAATTTACACTGGAAAAAAAATAGATTTTAGCAGTGAAGGGCAAAATTTACACTAGCTTTTAGCAGTGAAGGGCAAATGATTGATTAAATTCTGACCTTTATTCATTGATTTTATCCAGAAACAATTCATAGATGATGTAAAGAAAGCGATATCGCCTCACCATGGCGGGAGTAAACAATTGGCCGAGGGTGCGGCTGTGACGTGTGTGCGGCTGTGTAAAGCGTCTACCTACATCAGTATCAACGACCGCCTCAACGTACTCTTCTCCCTCGTACAGTCGGTCATCAGCGACCTCAAGGTGAGACTGCCCGCCTCCGTACTCGACACCTCTTCAGTAGGATTTAGAGAGGCACCAATATCGACATTCGATAACAGGGCTAGCTCTGGGTCTTGATTCAGTTTCGCCAAATTTTAATATGTTCTCAACCCTTTTCTCACCCTAACTAACCCTATTGTTCTCCACAGAGCACCCCTCGGAACTAGACAATATAGTCATAATTGGATAATTGGCGATTTTGATATCAGACGGAGTTGTGTTGACAGGTGACCGTTTTTTTACAAAAACACAAAAGATTTCCAATATTCTGACCTTGCCATTCATCGGAAATGCATTCAGCCGTGACATCGTAGTACACAAGCCGTGTCCGGGGGCTAAATTGACCTGTAACAATTGCTTTAGAAACAGTTATCGTCAAAGATTTTTCTGTTGTCGACAGTAACTTAAATAAGAGCACATCGTCTACATTTTCGCCAAGAGCAGTTTCAAATCGCCAATCAGGTTTTACTTTCGCCAATGGCACCGGTGGTGACCGCCAGCGCGAGCCCTGGATAAGAAACATTTATTAAGATTTTGTTTGCGATATTATGCCCTAGGAAAGGTTGAAATTTAATAAAAGGTTTTCATCCCAATTTTCTTAATCTAATTTACTCTAACAATTTCATCCCTATGTATCTTTAGTAGACTCGTCCATGCATTGATATGGAAGAGTCCATTATGGTCTACAGTGGTGAAAGGGTTAAACATTCTCTTTTTAGCAAACTAAAATTTTCGTGAATTATCAGCTTTTAACATATAATGTGTGCATTGAGAAATTAGTGCACTTACAACATATACAAAAGAAAACTTTATACAGAAACTTTTAATTAGGGCTATCATGATTTAGCGCATTGAAAGCACTAAAAGTAGACTATAGCTAAAATATGTATGTTTACACAATATTTCTTATTATAGCTAAATTAAACATTTGTAATGCGAATGATTTGTAATAAGATAGAAGAATTTTTAATGTTTTACTGAAACTACAGCTTGCTTAAGAATTACGTAATTTTTAAACAGTGTTTAATATTTTCTTCTTGTTTTCTCAGACGTTGCTGTTTAACCCACCTCCGAATAGTAAGCCATTCTCACGCAGTCAGAGCAGCATTGGCCTTGACCTCGATCTATATATAGATTGCTTCGTATCCTGTTTCCGTGTGACACCACACAACAATGACGTGCTGAAGGTGTGTCTGAACCCATTGTCTCCTCCCGTCTATCACTGCGTGCTGGTCAACGCTCTTCACCGCATCATCACACAGGTAAGACCAATCAGGGTCAGGTGTCAAAGGTCATTGGCAAGTGACTAGGTGTCAGAGGTCGCAGGTAGGTCACTAGGTATCAAAAGTTACTTTTTGGGTCAGGTTTCAAGAGTTCACTGGTAGGTCCCAGGTGTCAGAGGTCACTGGTAGGATACTAGGTGTCAGAGGTCACTGGTAGGTCAATAGGTGTCAGAGGTCACTGGTAGGTCACTAGGTGTGAGAGGTCACTGGTAAATCACTAGGTGTCAGAGGTCACTGGTAGGTCACTAGTTGTCAGAGGTCATTAGGTGTGCGAGGTCACTGGTAGGTCACTAGGTGGCAGAGGTCACTGGTAAATCACTAGGTGTCAGAGGTCACAGGTAAATCACTAGGTATCAAAAGCTACTGGTAGGGTCAGGTTTCAAGAGTTCATTGGTAGGTCACTAGGTGTCAAAGGTCACTGGAAAGTGGTAGGTCACTAGGTGTGAGAGGTCACTGGTAGGTCACTAGGTGTCAGAGGTCACGGGTAGGTCACTAGGTGTCAGAGGTCACTAGGTGTCAGAGGTCAATATGTGTGAGAGGTCACGGGTAGGTCACTAGGTGTCAGAGGTCACTAGGTATCAGAGGTCACATGTAGGTCACCAGGTGTCAGAGGTCACTGGAAGGTCACTAGGTGTCAGAGGTCACTGACAGTGACTCTGTTCAGTCAGTGATGAAGAAACCCATTTGTGGTGTTTTGTTCGTCATTGACATGTCCGTAGTCCTGTGTTTGTGGTGTCAGAGGCCAGTTATGTGTCCTCAGTAACAGAGAGGTTATTAGCTGATGGCAATAGCCTAGCAGCTTATGCTATTTAGCAAGAAAGAAAGGCTTTTGTACAAGATAACTGAAAAAACAGAGGTGTTATGATTCATATTTTGCAAATCTTGTCGCACAGGGCTTAGACTGAACCCTCACAAGCTATGTGGCTATTGGGCTGTTTTACTGTCTTCATTTTGTGAATTTACTTAGGATAGGGTTGCATATGCATGATCAAACAAATGGTTTAATTTGATGTCCTTTTGGTTAGAAAAAGTAAACATCAGCCTAGGACTGCGAAAAAGCCAACTATATGGGGACGATTTATCAAATTATTTAGTGAAACTGTATACCAGGAAGTTTTCACCGCAATTTAAACGCTATTGGTCATAATGAAATTAAATTTATCCTGTGAGTCAATAATGATGTATATAGTCAGTACATGTGACCAGTGAAAGTTTCCCAGTAAACAGTTTATCCTATACAATATAGTGTAATAATTGTGGACAGTGTATTTTGTTTTAGATCAAAATAGTTAAAATAGTTATTTTGCTCAAAGCTTCTTTTCTAATCCCCTCTTTTTCGATGTGTTGACTATAATAATGTTAGCTTATTGATGTAAAATATTAAACAAACGAAATAAAATAGTTCCACGTATCTAAATGAAACGTTTGTTTTTGTAGCCGCGATTGCCCTGGTGGCCAAACATCAACATTATCTACAGTAAGGCGGCTGAGCTGAGGAGTATGTTTACTGACACACTCAACAAAGTCACCCAGGGAATGGCCAGTCATACCGCACCGAAAGTCACTACCCTCCCATACGTACATGTAAGTCATACCACACCCAATGTCACCACCCTCCCATACGTACATGTAAGTCATACCACACCCAATGTCACCACCTCCCATACGTACATGTAAGTCATACCACACCCAAAGTCACTACCCTCCCATACGTACATGTAAGTCATACCACACCCAAAGTCACCACCTCCCATACGTACATGTAAGTCATACCACACCCAAAGTCACCACCCTCCCATACGTACATGTAAGTCATACCACACCCAATGTCACCACCTCCCATACGTACATGTAAGTCAT
>JAUMHH010004327.1:0-11413 GCA_032359455.1 Chlamys rubida
TTTTGGGTGTGATACGGCGAGGGTTGATATGGGTTAGAGCAATGGTGTCGTATCGCATATACAAAAAACCCGTATTTGTTAGTAAGTATGTAATAAATACATGTATGTGGTAAATTACGTTAACATTGTATAAACAACATAAAGTGTTCACCCTTAAACCTAAGTAAAACAATAACGTTCATGGTATCTGTATATAAAACACGCTTGTAACGTTATGACATGTGCTATTTATTGATTATCACACTGTGTTTTGAGGGTTTGGCGCGAGTACATTTGTTCTCATCGCAAAAACGTGGATAAAATCGAGTGACCACCGCAGGTGAACTTTATTGTTGAACGACAAAACACTGAAAATACTGTGCGATCAACTGTTTATCATCTCTATACTACATTATACTACCTTATCTTATTTCTTCATTTAAAAAAAAGGCAACTAAGCATCATATTTTTCAAAGACTTAATTCTAACAATAGGTTTAAACGTTGATTTGTACAAGCTCCAGTATCTAGTGTTCAATGGTGGAATCGTTAACACAGATTTTTTTGTATTTAACCTCAGCTCCGTTCGACGTTTATCATATCAGGACATAAGCTAAAACAATATTCAATCCTTAAATGAGCAATTTTTGTTTGCGCCCGCGGAAGTTACTCAGGATTTTGAGGTTTATGCCCCATGTGGTGTTGAAGACAGACGAAATAAGACAGGGCGGCCTTTTCATCGTGGTCTTGTTATGTGCAATATTAAATAATTCATAACTTTCTTTCGGCTCAATGAAGAGAGAAAGAGAGAGAGGGAGAAACTGATTTTTAATGATTCAAATATTTCAATGAAGACATAAATTGAATTTTAAAATTGTACCGAAAGCTATCTCAAGTCAATGGCGCGGTATATTCTCTAATTACATTTTGATCAATTCAAGTTTTGTGCAATACCGATCTGTCATTTTCGTTCTGGCTCAGTGATCGATCTTCATTTCCATGTCTTCTTCTCCTCCTCAAATACTTTATAATTTAGATAATTGAAGTCTCATCATGGACTTTGGAGGACAGAAATCCATTAGTAAATTCGATCAGATGGAGCTTTTCATTATGTCTTTAGGTTTAATGCCCTCGTTTTATGTCACCAATATTTCATTCAACTAGTGCTAATAAGATTATATGTCGATTCAAGATATATCTAGGACTTTGCAATCGTTCTTCCGAGAAATTTTAAGAAAACCGATTCTGTAGTAAAAATAAATGCACATTGGAGTAATCACCCTTGAGTTTCACTCAGTCCGGTTAACTTAAGAAGGTTGCGTATTGCATGTGCAAATTTATATTTGTTGACTCCTTTACTTCTAAATAGGGGGCATTTTGAATATAATCCAAGCACAGGCGTAGAATACATTGGAATTGCCTCCCAATGTCCATATTTGGATTGGGGTGCACATATCCCACATCTTGCAAAACATTTGAAGAATGCAATCTGTTACAGTAGATATTTGGAACATAGTGCTACTACTTTTTTTTTTTCCAACATCGAAAATGAAGGTTTCTCACATATGAAGAAAAGCAAATAATTCAAAAATACAAAATATATTTCAATAGAAAATATAATCAACTTAATAAGACATTTGCTGTAAGATTCAAGATTGTATTATGTTTAAAAAAAAACACGGTATCAAATAATGTTATGCTTGTATGTGTGGCTGTTTGTTACATATATGTCGTAAGACACTGGTATTGCAGTGTTTTTCTACTGCAGGTCAAGACTATGATTCACATTAGGCCCCATCAATAAGAATAAGAAACCAAGCAATGGCGTGAAACATGTCTTCTTATACATGTAGGCTCAAATACACGGTAACTTGTTTAGTGGAAAGTGAAAGTAGAAGGCTAAAATACGAACTGATAATTGGAAAATACAACAGTTTTTCATTGCAATTAATTAATTTTAGGTTTAGGCGTAAATAATGGCAAAAAATAATAGGGGAACGCGAAACTAACGACAACTAAGTCAAGGAGTTGCTGACATTTAAATAAGTGAATACATATATAAGTGCTGAGCGTGTCTATTGAGGGTTTCCAGGTAGTTGGAGAAATATCGGATGACAAACTTTGTCAACTATACAAAGATCTTGATGGCGTTGTCTTCTAGTCGGAAATTATGATGCTTCACATTCCAGGCTTGTTGTCCGCATTTTCTAATGGGTAGACGTTTATTACATGTACATGTCTTTCATGAGCCTTAGTATTGAACAAGCCAAATACAATACAGGAATTTAGGTTCGGTACACAAAATATGAAATCCTATTTTCTTGCAATTACGCAATTGTACAACACACGAGTGAGGCTGCCTACGTTGCTTTGAAATATAAGTAAACATATCTTATCTTACAATCCTCACAGCTTATTTAGATTGTTTACGTTGCATGAACAATTTAACAATTTTATCAAAAAGGCAATAGGATCTTAAGACTTTCGTTTCTGTTTTATTTTTATTCTGTCCCTTTGTTACAAGTCTGTCCAGGGTTAGATTGTTCCTAGCTATTTTATTTTGGAGGCCTCCTCTCCTCTATTTCAAATATATAATAAATCGATAAGTTCACCAAGGGATTTCCCCTAGATAGCTAATATCTTCACAGCTATTTGAAAACTCTGTTTAATTCATTTATGTTTGAAGCCAGTGTAAAATAGTTCCTTTTATATTTCAGTAGCGGAAATGCTCTGAAATGTTTACAACGATTACGTTTGATATTTGTTATTTCATTTAATAATAATAATTGTGCATACTAGCAATGCAATGTATTTAAATATAAAAGAATTTCAATTAAATAAATTCTCACACTTAACATTTCAAAATAATCCATGACAATAAACACTCATTTTCCTGGTAAGATTATCTTTTGTAGGCGTGCAAAATGTTTTCTTGAATGACGTTTGTTCATGCGTCAAAGCAACGCAAATGCTGTAAAACGTTCTAGACCTAACATCGATTCTTATACTCCAGCAGCAATGTGAGGGAGCATACTGGATTAGGCTTGTCAGTCTGTTTTGCTATCCGAAAGACACGGTGTAGAGCGTAAACCCATGCGATTCAACCCGTTTATTGAAATATGCTAAATCTAGCTTCCATTTTTAATGCTGACATTTTGATTACTTAATTAATATTGTTTTCGTATCTGGAGCAATGTATTCTTGGTTGACAGCAATCTTTTTACGCGTTTTAGTATTGTTATTTACATAGCAGCGTCGCATCCTTGCATATGCAAAGTATTTATGGCACACAGACGTGTGTCTATTGCTGAATAAAGACGAACAAGTACATACTGCACACTCAGATAAATTTATGTTGAATTAATGTCCTGTTCAAATTACTAAAGTCTTGTTCCTGTATAACAGTCCTTTTTGTTTTGTGTATTGAAGTCTACTTAATTGTTCAGGCATCGTTTATCTGTTAAGATCATTACAGCATTGTTCAAGAGTTTTCAGGAAAGACACTTGTTGGTTGAAACTTGATACCACTCTAGTAAAACATGTCAAACGCATCTTAATACAGTAATAGGGAATAGTAAACGTATGTGATGAAACAGTGTATAACAGCTCTAGAAATCATTCGAATTACACGGTATTCAACGTTGTATTACTTTTGCGCTTTATCGAAAATATCTGTTTGATTAACCCGTACGGAATATGTATTGACACATCGAAATGGTCTTACCTTTGATTTTTGATTTATTATTTTTTTTACTATTTTAACAATTTACTATTTTTTCTTTCGCTCAACGCAAAAAAGTGTAATGCATTGTTAATTTGGAGCCAAAGAAACAAAACTAAATAGGTAAATAAATAAAATTAGAGTAATAAAGATATATCAGTGAGGGTTTTTTTTCCTTCGTTCTGAAGGTCTTTTCCGTGCATGTTTCCGTAAATAGACATGCTAGCGGAATTATTAAGCTGACTGTTTGCAGTGTATAAAGTACATGTACTTGGTAATCTCTAGATGTTGTCGATTTTTCAGGAATCATTTTCCTAATGACAGTCATTTTACTTTTAAGCTAAACGTATTAAGTGCAATAAAGCGACATGACCATTTAGGGTTGCTCTGGTTTAACGACGTCGTTCCATTCATTCCTGAAACAGAAATTGACCCAGGGAGGCACGTGGCGTCTAGTCTGCCCTACAATTACACCACTGGCACCAGGGTTACCAACAGTGGCAGGGTTAAGACCTTGTTTCGTGGTCTAGACATTCTGGTCGACAGGGGTCTACGTTTAATCAATGGTATCGTTTAACAAAACATAACCCGATCATCTAGAATCTGATGTTCAGACATTGTATCTAACTTTTCTACCTCAGATAGGATTTAAGAATAGCCATTCTAAAAACAACATTGATTTCAAGAGGAATGAAATTCTAAAATTATTAAAAAAAAACGTAATATAATAGTGAATAAAGTTAATTTAAGTAAGAATGTTCCGATTGGATTGTCTATGATTAATATTAAAATATAATTGAGGAAAGATATGTTTGAACATGGCCTACGCTAAAAAGCTAGTCTTATTGTATATATTACATACTGTTGTAAAGGGATATTTTGAATTATCATTTCTTTTGGTATATGGACGGTTTTATACGAACTTATCCCTGAAAAGGGAATGTATTTCAATGAGACATAGTGTAAGCGAAAAATCTTTGGTTATAGTGACGAGAAATGTGGCTTCTATTGCATGGTCTACGAAAGCACTAAGTAGGCATCATTCTTAACCGAGTGCTAACGTTAAACGGAACAATAACCAAAGCATTTACAGGAAAGAAAATTAATTTAAAAGAAATTACAAATAAGAAAACACAATTATGAGCATGTCCACGATGAAACGAAATATTTTCCTCGGACATTTACTGTAAAATATTTGAATTTTTCGTTGGCATATTTTGGCGATAGTATTACTTGCACTCATTCACTATGTTTAAAATGTTACACTGTACCATTAGTTGACGGTAGCCATTACTAGCAAACTCTCGATCTGCTGTAGCAGTTATTAATAGAAACTATCAACCTATAAGATGTTATAGCCTAAAGTCCTAACTGCTGTCAGAAAGGGTACCAAATAACTTTCTTAATATGCAAATAAAATATAGTACTGTATGCTGCGGTATATTTCAAAGGTTTTATATTTACGGTCTTAAATGATTTATCGCTTTCTGAATTGTTACTGAAAGTACATTGTAAACATGTCTGTCATGGTGATGGAGCAGACTAGCTCAGACCAGACATATTAATGGATTAGTAATTATTCCTCCTACCTAAATGGATCTAAAATCAATTTCTTTATCCGCAGCGTCTCCAGAAAAAGAAGAAGTGAGAAAGATTAGTGTTATTTACACGGACGAGATTGTTAATTCTCCTCAATTAATAGTCAAACGGAACCGCTTTCTTGGAAACCAGTCACCACCGGAAGCGGAAAGACTCCCACGGATTCCTGAACGATCCCACTCTCCAGCGGAAATGGATGTGAGCATGCGCACGAGACGGGGCAGCAGAGTCGGCATTGGTCTGTATAATTATAGTTATTTCATTTCACGCCTACTATGCCTGATTCCAGGTCGATATGTTCGTTACTCTATTCTGAAAGCCTGTATAATGATAAAAAGATAAATAGATATTCAAACGAGTTCCCATTCAAAACGATTTTTAAGAAACGTATTAATCAGACAACGATGAATTAAGTAATACATTCAAATATTAAATTCACAAAACATTTTTGTGAGAGATAGACTAGAAAATAACAGAAAAGCACGTCTTCAATATTAGCCTTTACTTTGGAATAGTGACGTCGTCGTTTTTGTAAGTCACAGTGTGTGATATTGCATGTTTTACACAACCAAAATCTAACAAATGGTGATAATATACTGCCCGAACATATGAAAAAGTAAATCTATTTATAAGACAATATCATATATGCATCTTAATATTAAGTTGCTTGGAGAGTATTTCTTAAAGATGTTTACATAATAAAAATAACATAATAAAATTAGAAATTCAAAATATTACAAACTGTTATAAGTATATCGTGGAACGGCAATAATCGAGCTGTTTCTTTAACAGACATTAGAAAAATGTGGTTCATGAATATTGTATAATCGTCATGAAAATATTTATATAGATTCTTATGATTCATGTTTTGATTAATCTTCGATGTGATGTTGCAAAAACAAAACAAAAAGTATTTTGTAGAAGTGTTCGAGTTGGTTGACATATATCTTTTGAAGGTACGGATCCACGTTAAGAATCAAGCTAGTTTTTACATTTAAGTAGGGTTATAATACATTATCATAGAGCTAGGTGCGTGTTCTTTGTCATTCAGTTGCGAATTTTTGTGTTTCGTTATGCTTATACGTATGCTATCGTGACATAAAATAAGGCGATATGTATCGGTTCGTGATGCAAATATCGTATTGTGTCACAATAGGATAAAACGCGTCGTAACGAGAGGCAACTACTTTGATACATATAATTCTCTAAAGCAAATGTATCGTGATACATATGGTACTGTGACGTAAAGAGTATGGTGCGTATTGTATCATGAAGACATATGCCTGAGAGTATCATATATGACGTAGATAATGGGTTACGTATTGTATCGTGGTACACATTTCATGAAATGTGATGTATCGTAATGTTAATATCATCAGACGTATTGTGTAATTTCGAAAGTATGACGCAAATCGTATTGCTACTTATCTACTGTGATATGTATAATACATAAAGCAAATATTGTGATCGTATCACGTTGCAAATGTCGTAATAAGTATCGTGTCGAAATGAACAATATCGTGATGAGTATATTACTGAGGAGAAAATATCCTAATATGCATTACATACTTATGCAAGTATCATGAATATGTCACTATACATATGTAACCATCAGACATAAGACGTATGTTGATTAACGTTTGAGACCTTGTCATGAGAAAGGAACTCACGTGCGGTCTTATAACCCTGCGTGGGGAAGCCCTGTGTGAAATGTGATGAACAATGTTGACGTGTTTCTGTGTATGTTTGACGAACATGGAGATTTCACCAGTGTCGTAATTTGTATCAATACCTATTTTTTGCTCCTGTTGTCGTTTCAATTAAGTTCACACTAGACAACCCTTACATAGTGATCGTATCTGTAAGTTTTACTCCGCTATGATGTGGTGCCGAGGAAGGGTTTCTGTAAGTATTAGATTAGGCGATTGATGATCATAGCTGTGTTGCACGCTATGCTGTACATTCCGTTCACTCTGCTAAGAGTTCCCGCGCTTCCCACTCCGCTCTCACCCAGAGAAACCTACAAACAAAATAACTAATTGGATATTTCTTTAATTTCATAAATCTTATTTGATCTGAACAGCATGTACTGATTATGAATATGACAGTTATAATACATGTACACAACTTTCAGAAAGGTTTTCTTGACCATTGATGGTGTTACCACAACAACAACAACAATATTTAGGGTATTTTCACAATTTTAATCAATACGATACCGGTTATTGTCATCTTTAGCAATCTTGCGCAACTTCAAATTTGATAAAAATGGTTAAAAACAATACTTCTAAATAAATCTAATAACTTTTTCACAGACCGAAGAATGTCAATTACAGCATTCAATAGCGTATTCTCTGTGTCACAACCTTACCAATGACCCTTGACGAAGAACTCACCAGGTAGTCAAATCAAATCTTGTTTTGTTCATAATTCTGTGTAGCTAGAGACGCGCACGACAAATGACGAAACACAGATGCATCTTGAGCATAGCGACCCACCACAACTGCGAGGCGATGCTATAACGCCTTAGATTAGTGACAACAAGATTGTGATCATATAAAACCTTGTTCAATCGGGAGCATGCTTCAAAGGTCATACAATATAATCATTTTTTTTAAAGTATACCATTAATATCATACAAGTTCTTCAGTTTTTAAAATCCTGAATTGTTTCTCTAAACGTACTCCGTGTAAGCTGCGTGTTGAATACTCCGTGGTTATTCGTTGTACATGCAGGTAACTTATTATAACATTCAAATTAAATAAAGTTACATGATTATGCCGTTTTTAATATAGTGCAACAAATAGATATACAACCCTACACCGTACCCCTTTAAACCTTCCTAATATGACGTCGTGTTTCTAGTGTGTCACTCTCCTGTTTTGCGATCTAGGTAATTTAGGGAATTAGACCAGGTTATAGATCTTTACAAACGACAAGGGATATTAAATCTAACCAATACAATATGCGTGACCTGATTTGAACCAGATAATCGGTTTATTAGATATTCTGAACCTCTTGCGATCTGCATTATGGCCCTATGGTAAACTGTAACTCTCACGAAGGTGATTAAATTCATAGAGTATTGTCAGGAAATTGTATTTATTAACCCTAAAAGACATAATTCAAGATTATTCTCACAAATAAATTCAGCAAATGCTCTCACAATTATATTATCGCAATCATTATGTCCAAGTAATAATCGCATCACTGTTAATATCTATTTCCGGGTGCCTTTCTAGAATTTATTCTATTTAAGTGTTGCACATCTACTTCCAGTGATTTATTATTTTACCGTTCAAATAGCTTTGTTATTATTGTGAGATAGTATTCTTTTTCATTTCAGGTTATAAATCGGTGTCACCTGCAGCGTCATCCAAGATGACTCACTTGCAAGCTGATCCGGAAATGTGAATTAACGTGTCATTCTTTAAAAGATGCATGTTATTCCATGGAATACGTCACAATAATGTGATAAGAATTTTGCAAAAAAAGAAAATTTGAGCAAAAATATTAATTTCAAGTTAGTGCAATCATTTAATTAAGAGAGATTATACAACGCTCTGCACTCATGTGTCTGATTAAATTCATGAAGGATTGAAAACATGTGTTCTGTGTACAGGATAGTTCTCGTGTTACTGTTGATTTCGTGAATTTTAGTACGATGAAATTATCATGAAAGAGAATGCAACACTCTCAAAACTGATTACAACACTGAGCCAATACAGCTGTGGTCAAACTGGGGTCGGAAAGTACACTGGATATTCTCGATCGTCGAATTCTGCTGGATAAAGCATTTCGCAAAAATGAAAATTAGCATGTGGCAGTGTAATTAGCATGTGGCAGTGTAATTAGCATGTGGCAGTGTTTAGATTTGGATAACGTTCCTGTTGAAACCGGCAATGCATTGGACATTATTTTGTCGAATTCTCTTTGTTGGGGAAACGGGTGTATACGGAACGGTACACTGCATATTGTTGTCAAGTTATGATGGATTACCGTGGACATTGTGTTAAATAAGTGCAATCAATATTTAATCTAAAGCACTGTACAATTATTTTGTCCGCACAATAAATTTGAGTATCAATATATATCCTAGGAAAGGTTCAATTTATTTCAAAATCCCTTAACAATGACAATCCCATGTCCATCGACAGACCCCTCGCACATTGGTGTTGAGATAGAGAGATTTTAACCAATATTTTTCCGTTTTTTTGTCAAAGTATTTCACAACCACTTAATTATTATTCAAATTGATATTTAAGAGATGTTAAGTTTGAGCATCTCTGTATAATAAAAGTGTACGCCATGTCAACATCGGTGTTACTTCAGTATCGTTGCTATTGAATGTCAATAAGCTCCTTTGTAAACTTAACATCTTTTTGAATCATAGAACCAGTCATAAAGAAAAACAAGTGTTAGGAAAACACGAAAATATCAAAATATAAAGAGAAGATAGTTCAAAATTAATTAAATAGGGGAAAACATGAAAAGAACGTATTTACACGGACTCCATTAACAACGTAAAAGGCGAACAAGACCAGGGGTTCCGGAAGGGTAAGCGCCTCTTTATCTTCGGCGTCATTTGAGATGTAAGTCGAATCCTACACTATAATAATTTTGCAAAAACTAAAATATGGCAAGAATATGTAGGTTTCGTAGTACAACCTAAGGTTGAATTCTCGACTGTTTCATAGACAGTAATAGTATGCTATCGTTTTGATCAACACTAGATAAAAATACTGATACGCATAATTTCATCTGTCACTGGTTACATATTAACACTTTGTATTTATATTTTCTCTGAACTTGGACTTAATACTGTATACCTTCTACGTCAGCTCATTAATGCGCGAAGTAGTCTCATTTATAAATTGGTTTAAATTGGTTTTGTTTTCAGCGTTTTTGGATTAAACCAAACATTCATTACATGTTATATTGTTTTTCTGTATCATCAGTACATAACAGTTATTTATCTAACCAGGATGACATCAAAGCGAGAGTGATGACCTCACACGAATCGACACCAGCCGTGGTATTAGAAATTATTCGATTTTTCTTTTAAAAATACACTGAATGTAGAGATGAGGATTGATTCTATCATTAAGAGAACTTTTTATTTTTTTTCCATTTAGTAAACTTTATCAAAATAGATTGGCTGACAGTTCGCACCAACGTGTCAATCGTGATAAGCTCAACTTTCTACTAAAATAAAAATTATAATGTTTAAAATCAGTTAAAAATTTACAGATATTGTGTAGGTGTTTCTGGTCTTTCGTTGATGATTTTGAGTTCATGTACAGGCTACTTTAATTGTGAATTTCCATGTTTTGTAATATGAAAAGACTAAAATTTTCGTGTTTGCAATGTAAAAAAAAACAGATTTTCACAAGCTGGCATAAGGTTAACAGATGCCTACATACATTGAGATAAACAGGAAAATATTTACACTTTGATCATTGACATCTTAATTTTGTGCAATACAAATAATACTTTATAATAAAAAACACTCACAATTAAATTTCTTGCCTTGTAGTTTTATTTGATAAACCATTTAAACCAATCGAAAGATCAAGCTATATTAATCAGTTAATCAAACGTAAACCAACATAATTTGGCGAAGATCGTTATAGGTATGTTAATGAAGATTTTGACTAAAAGATCAATTTTAAAAATGAATTGTGCCAATTTAAGATGGTGTAATGTTTTACGGCCAAGTACCTACAAGCAAAATCTTACGTTTATTTAACATGGCGATTTGTTCATTCATACCATGAATAGTGTGCCTCGCGGTGTAGCGATGTAACAAAGATTCCTCTACTTATGTCATCGGTACAGCTGTCAAATGTGGAATTCTGTAGGAAATGTGATGCGTCAACAATTTTTCAAAGGCAGCTTTTCTTAATTTCTACGAAGAATTTTCAAAACTATTAATTCAGAATCATAAGCGCAGTGTAAATCGTACATTTGCAAGTTTGCTTGTACTCTTTTTAACGGAACGAACAAAGAATGTTTGAGCAAGGCATACAATCCCTAAAGGCCTCAGTGGAAAACTCTCCAAAATGTTTATTGTATAAAAATATCATAGATTTTGGAGAATCATTACAATTTTACC
>JAUMHH010004338.1:0-11412 GCA_032359455.1 Chlamys rubida
TATCGATAGTTACTTCATTCGATGAACCAGCGTGTTGGCAATATTGTTTCACTTGTTAAATTTTACATTTCTTGAGTGCGTCCTGAAAAGGGGTTTGAATCTGATTTACGTAGTGTAGTTTTTACATTAACATTTTCATGCTTGAATTTTAGTGCAGAGGAAACTAAACGTAATTAAATTCAATTTGTGAAGTTACGTTGAAATTATGTTTTATCGATGCCAGATATCAGCAGAACTGATAAAATTAGAAATGATTGTTTATGATAAGGGGAGTTAATATCTTCACGATAGATATTAATATGAAGCTATGTTGACTGGAAGCCTTTCGTACTTGAAGGCCCTTGAAGACTGTTTAATGAATTAGCTTTCAAATCTTGCGGTAAACTTTAAAATTCTATGTTTAAAGAAAAACCTGTGAAGACATATATGCATAATTACTGGTATTTTGTGGGGGTGGGGGATCCTTTACGCCTTGAAGTGCACACTTTGATACTTTATTTAAGTTATTATAAAAGGATCACGGATTTCATTGTTACTCTTATTTGTCGTCAAGCTAATACATCTAGCCAAAGCTGAGTCCCGGTCGATACGTAATTTGTTACATTCAGATGAATCGCTGCACTCGCCAATTACTCAAGTTGTTGAGGCGGCGGAGAGGTTAAGAACTTATGAAGTGTGATGTGGTCGGAACATGTTTACATTGACCTCCCTTGGTTCAGTAGCCACATGTATCACTCCGCGACCACTAATCATTTCCCTACCAATCACAGCACGCAGACGCGTATTCATCCGGGGGTGAAACGTTTGATTTACGGGCGGTCAATTAGCGGACGCTGATCGAACATTGTCGGACGGCATGTAAACACGACTTTCTGGTCAATCAGTGATGTATATAAACAGGACTTGTCTCGAGGCTATCCTTTTTATGGCCTGTTTGAGTTGTTCAATACACCCATTTAAGCCTTTAAATGCATCAAAACTACCATTTTCCTCAATACACTTCTTAGTTAGGTATATTGAATATCCCTCTCCTCCAAGACACAGCCTGTGGTCAATATGAAAGGAGAGATATCATATTTAACCCGCCTACTATCCTAAAAAATCTGTATGCGTTGAATTAATCTTCAACTCCATAAGCTAAAGATATCCGAACTGAACATCACATTATTTAATATGTAACACGTATTTATATGTAACAAATCCTAGCACTTCGTTGCTTTTGTCTTGTGTAAGGTATATGCATCCTTAACCTGACTAAGCTTTATTTTCAAATTAATGTAGGAGCGTTGAAACGTTCTCTCGTTGAATTTGTGAATTCGGCATTGTACTAGTATGCTTGGCAAGAAATGTTCATTATCGCTTAGACTTCATATACTCATAATCGTTCAAATAGTATTGCCATAAAATATCAATATATATCGCAGGCTATTTTCCGAACAAATGTTGTCACATTTGTTGAATTTCTTAGATTATTTTGTAAAGCTTGTTTTTGATCATTTATATAGATATAGAGAGAGAGAGAGAGAGAGAGAGAGAGAGAGAGACAGGGAAAAAAACAAGCAAATCAGTAGAGTGCTTTCTATAGCTGTAGCCTTATATAGAATCTACATATTCCTAATTCCTTTAAGTCGATGATGTACTTTTGCAAAACAGCTTCAGGAGTTTATTTATCTCTTGGTCTCATAAGGAGATGATCTACCGGAATTGGAAAATCTTGTTACCATACTCAGTCTGGTCGCTAATAAAAGGGGGTTTCGTTTATTGGCGGAATGGAAAACGGTAAAAGATAGAGATTTAGACCAATAATGGCTGTATACCTGTATCGGATGATAAATGCGAAAAGCCAATTAACCACAGAATTTTACTGCTGTCTGTTATGTCTATGTTCTTTCACGCCAAATGGACTTTGTGACGTTCCTTGTCAATTCTCTTTGTATTCAGAGCAGAAAGACATTTCACGAAATCATAGAGCTAGTGTTTAGGTCTTCTCCTCTTGGCAAGGTCACAGACCCAATGTCGTTAACACCACCGCCTGAGAATGTAATCCCTAATCAACTAATGGCCTACCGATCGTATAGCTTCGTTATTCTAATGTCATGGTAGGGATTCATGAAAGGGAAGATATGATCAAACAGGTCACTCTAAGATGCAATAACTTGCGCTCGTGTGGTGAGGAAAAGCATTTCCATCGTCTAAAACCCATGCCATAACGTTCATATCGTATGTAGAAAGATGTAAAAATGACTGAAAAAAAGCATAGTACATAAGAGCAATCTAAGTCACCTTTGGCTTATTTTAGGGGACACGTTAACCCTTTTGCTATTTAAAAATGTCCCAATAGTGCAGTCCTTCTCACAATATGTCACATTAAGCTTTGCGCAGAGAGAACAGGATTAACGAAACTCTACTGTAGACTCATTTAGAAGTCGTGTCGGATGTACAAAGAATTTCTATTTGTCATAACAGCAGACATCGTTCATTATGCAGTAGAATATGGTTTGGGTAATGTTTGAGCCAATGGCTTGTATATATTACATCTAATGTATAACACCACAGTATCTTATCCTAGTTCAAGGTAGGACACCCTGCGATGATATATGTTACATTGTAAACATCAATTTCAATCTTCTAATCGACAAAACAATGTCTAATGAGTAGGAAATGTCAGTAAAACAAACAAAACTACCTTTATAAACAGATTTTCAATCCAGAGTTTAGAGTTCAGACCGAGTCACCCAAGGTGACAACAGATAAACTTCAACTTTCCCTGTTAGCGACACAGAGTTTTATCATTTATGTGGCACGTCAGTGATCTTTAGCTGTTATTGTTATGTCGACGAATGAATTAATCATGTGTTTGACACCTAATAAGTCTGTAGCCGGCGTAATTATTTTGCTTATTTATTTCATTTTTTTTGGGGGGGGGGGGGGTAACATCCTCACAACAGCTAAAATCATATGGAGAAGGGTGCAGAGGGAAGAAAGAATAGCAGCGACACAGATCTCAATTGACGCAGCAGATCACCTTGTTGTTTTACAATGTCCCAAAAGAAGACACGGACTATTTTGCAGGGGTTCCACATAAGTCACAAGTTAATGGTCCTAGCTGTCTTTGTCTTCGGCATGGTATTTCAGTGAGATCGCACTATAAAGCCGGCACCAGATCCGCGCTATCACAAGGAGGCAAGTACACCAACATACCCTGTCGTCAGCAAACAAACACGCATGCAGGCTTGCTCAACAAACATGGAGGCACGTCCTTAAATGACATCAGCTGTTAATATGACGTTGAACAATGTAAAAGCAAACCAAACCATCTGTGTCGTGACAGCTAGATTTACAATAGTTGTGTGGCATATCATTGGCGTTTATCTGTCGTGTTAGGTCACCGAACTACTTGACAAAGAGTGTCACACGGCAATGGTCTAAACTGTCTTTGTTCATTTCAATAAGATAAATGGTATCATGTGTGCTGTACCTTAGTTGTCCTTATCCATCGTTGCCAACAACGGCGCCTTGGATATAAATCAGTAAATATTTGGTGCTAGAGATCTTAAAAATAATAAAGCGAAATAACCGGTTGTGTAACATAACGATATATCAAGCGAATGTTCATGCCGCCTTCGATCTCTTGCTTTCTTTACACAGCGTGCTACTTGAAGGCGTTCAAATACATGCTGTGACTTCCTAGCGGGACAGATGTAGCTAAAGGTCAAAATATGCAGGACATTTTTTGTTCCTCACTTCTTGTCTCCGGCGATTACTCGCGTGACCAGTAAGTGACAGCACACATTACACGTCAGACTGGGAAATAGGTGTTGACATTGGTTGTACTTTACGTCAGATTAACATCGTCACGTGTCTCATTGGTATACTAAGGGGGACGCTACTTTGCAGCGCTTACGTGATATGTAGGTCGATTTAGAAAGTGTGTTTTTGTTTAAGGGGAGGGGGGTCCTTATGATGATATAAAAGTATAAAAGATCATGACTAGTATTTGTTAATTAGGATCGTTTTGGAAGAAATATATTGAATGCCTTATGTAAGTTTATACATAGCAGAGATTTTGTTGGGATAATAGAGACAGCTTTTTGAGACTGCTAGCAGAAATGAAATGTGTGCATGTGCTTTATATACTGTAAACGTACAAATTTGAGCGGTAGTCTTATTTTAGTGATTTCAATATTGCTCTAAATTTTAATTGTGTTAATAAGTCAACATTTTTGCATCAGCATTTTCATACTCAGTTTACAATAATATAAAAAGTCGTCTTATGATATCCAGTATTCTTGTTTCCATTGTAAACGAATGTATGTACCGTTGCTACGGAGAGCAGTCTAACAAAATGTCGGACTATAAGCAATATAATGCCTGGTCGTATCGAAATATATTGCAATTTTCAAATTAAAACAGTTATAATCTTGAAACATTCATGTATTTCACATGTTGGTTGCCAGATATGTTGCTAGACAACACAATGTTGGGATTCTTGGGAAAATGTCCATGTAAAGTTAGAGAAATTGCAGGAAGGGGCAATAATGGCTACTTATACACATGCACCTTTGTTCAAAACAACAGGAACAAACTACAATGTAAGCTGCCCATAACGAAGATGACAATACGCCTCTAACATGTTTCCTGGCTAAGACGTCAATACATCAAATATGTTCTTAGTTTTTCATCGTTACCGCTGAGATAAACTATTCACTCATAAATCTCGCGTGCTTTGTAGAGCCTACTCTTGCGGAAGAATATTAAGATTGGATACACGAGGAACGTGTTCATGTGGAGCAATATTAGACGGCCAATTTACCGCGATAATTGAAACCAACACAAGGAGTAAACATTGTAATGTATTGAGGAATTAAATTTCGTCAGCTACCGTGATAAATCATCTAGCGACTCCAAACGATTAAGCAAACAAGAAGTTACCCAAACTACGTTGTCGCTAATCAAGTTCCAGACTGTATCCATCCGCCTCTGCACTCTTTTCTTAATGTAATTGCTTTTTTTCAGCTAAGGATTTCTTTAGATCTCATTCGTTGACAGAACGGCAACATTAAGTTTTTTATTCTTTTTTTCTCTTTTATATAGCTCGTTTAATCAGTCTTATATCAGTAATAAAACTTACGCTGAAAAGTGATGAGAAAATGTTTTCAGGGCAAAGGTCAAGTGTTTTCCGACGGTCATCGAGGGATCTATCGCCAGACTAGACAGATTAGCCATCACAAAATTAATCCAAAAACACATTAGTTACAAGGTCTATGGTTGACTGGTGAATTCTTACGCGACACCAAAGAAATGTGCGGTATTTTTCGCGGCAGTCTTATACCTTGTATTCTAATTTTTCGGGTCAGAATAATTGCTGTCTTAGTGAATTGAACAAATTTGCGAAATTATTGTTTGGACGGATTTCGAAAAAAAAAATGTTTTGGGGAAAAAAAGCGACGATCTGTCAAATTTACTGTATACTGACTCTTGAATAAGTAGGTATCATATGTAGTCGTGATTTGTATACATTCATTTTTTATATGATACGTTGATCAACGCTGATGTCCATGAAGAATAATTACATCTTATGTGCCAATGTGTGCAGTTGTGAAATTTTTCGCGAGGTTCATGTTTTGCGGGAACACTCTGCTGGCGAATATTTCGAAAATAAAATTCTCAAAAAGATAGACTTTTACATTATTTTCGGATTTCGCAGTACTAAGAATCTTCATCACCGCATCGAATATTTCTAGTTATCATTGTTACTTGCCCACCAATCTCGTTATCACCAATTCAACGCCGAATGAGCTTTCCATATTTCTAGAAAAATAGTACTGCACTAAATTAAAACAGCAATTCGGCCATCGACATTCAATCATTTAAGACATGCATTAACGCACCAGTACGAGATCAACAATGGTATAACAATTATTTTATATCGAGAGTTTGTTATCATATTGTAAAAGTTTTCCAAACCAGGCATATGCTATAAAACTATATATCAAATATCATCTTGCGCTCCAGAGAATTAAAGCAAAAAGTGGACAAATGAGACCATCGAGAGGGGTAAGAAAGGGAGAAGCGTGAAATTCTATTGAAAAAGTGACGCTGCGCTTCCGGAAAGATGTCATAAATGAGAGTCAACTTCCGGTAACAGGCTTTAAATCCGAAAGAAGCAATCTTGATTTCAGCTCATTGTTAACCAAATGTGTCATGCTAACCATCATTTTGTGATACGTACGTGTGGGATTTTGTTATGCTGAGGCATATAATTCGGTAACATGTGTGGACCCAAAAAGGGCAAAGCGTTTTTGTACTAGGACAAATTAACTTACATTGTCCATTGTCAACCGTTTGCTTGATTAGCACTAGGATAACAATTGTATCTCTTTTGTTCATGCCATTTTGACAACTTCAAACGCACTTCATCAAAACTACTTTGAAAATTATAAATAATATAAGCTTTTAAAGATTTTTTTTAAATTTCAAAGGTACAAGGAGAATGAGACGAGGTGTTCCGGAAGGATGCGCGTTTTCTGCTTTACCGACAACACCCGCCATATAATTTTAAGTCACATCCAAGTAATCCCACGTCTTCAAAACAAGATAAAATCAACTATCGGGTGAAAAAAAAGAAATAACACCGATAATGTTTTCAATAAATAAACTTTGATATGAAAACAAAATAAATCGATGTGGAGAGGGATACAATGTGTTGTTAGAATGCTTACAACCAGGAACTCAACACTTGGGGTTGCTATCCTTTCCCTGTCACCTACTCTCTCTTTTCGACGTATCTTGTTACGCAAACCAGGAAATGCTGTTATCAGAATTATGTGAGCGCTTGTCAATTAAATTAATCATGAGAATGTTTATACTACAGAATCTAAGTGGATGGCTGTTTATTGCTCATGTTGCAACTGTATTAATTTAAAACAAGAACAACAACAAGATAATTAGCGTCAACATAATTTGAACTAAAAATCGATAAAACTAATTCAAAAATTGAACAAAGGGAAAGGTTAATATAATACCGCTACTTTTCATAATAAATCGGGCCAGGGTTTAACCCCGATAAGGAAATTATAATATGTCTTTCTTATGTAAGCTACACTCAAGTCTGAAAATGCTGAACAAAGGATGGGTGCTTGGAGGCCATTCCGAGATATAAGGGGGTAGAGTGGGGGACCAAAATCACAAATGGTCTCTTTTTGACAAAACTGCATGTTGTGTTTTGAAAGTTTCTTTATAATTTTGGTGTACTGTGTAACACTAAAGCTGCAAATAATAAAAATACCCGAAAAAAATAGCACATAGTTGAAAAGTAGGTCACTGTGACCTTGTTTCATATCGGCTTAAGTATGTCAACAAGCTTTCCTAGTTTGTGCTTAAATACATGTACATGTACCTAAAAAAAAACTTCAATATTCTTACCAAAATAGTATCTTAACCAAATTTCAAGAAATGCGTGTCGAAGTCATATCATGATGGCATAACCCCAAGATATGTATATAAAAACATGAAAGTTATCGGTGATAGCCACCAGAAGGTCCAATTCGGCACCAATCCTTTGATCTATATTGCAATTACAGCGCCGAGACTCTCTACTTTTACTGTTATCATATATGAGCTTTCTTAACACAAGGCCATATACCAGTACAATGAACATATATTTGTATGGTTGCCAAGTTAGAAATGGTCTGTAATTATACATACATGTACATTTATTTCCGTCTCTTACCCATATAACTTCTATGTGCTCCTAATGTAATAAAGAAAATGCGGTTAGGTTACAAAGATAGCAATTCAGCAAAACGGCGACATTGAAAAATCTATACAAACGTGAAATTTTGAAAAGTTCGTTTGTATACGCAAATTGTAATTTAGCCAGCAAGCGCAGACACAGTTGTCTTAGAATCTCGAGCTGGAAAATTACTGCATACTTACCAGGGAAAACTCAGCGGTTGTATGTCTTTGTCTCGTATGCTTTGTTATTGTGGCTTCCACTCCTTCGTTAAATGATAAGCAACCTGAAGCAGTGTAGTATAGCCATAAATGTGATTACAGCATATTTTTTTGTTATCTTTGTTATTTCAAGAAAACTAATATTGATACAATTAATTTCACACAATATGTATTAACTAACTATTGCTGATTTAATGATATGAGAATTGTTGGTAGCCTCTGAGATCGAGGCAGTAACCATATGAAGGAATTTGATTCAGCTTAATATCTTATTTCCAGATCAGACATGGGAGTTTAAAACTGGGTAAAAATTAAACTAAACATTCCTACACCGTACAGTACAGATTCTGAATCTTCATACCCCGGATTACGGTTTCTGATTTGGATATTCAATAATTGTTCCTCTTACGTTTAAATCCCGTTGTCATATGTTCAAGATAAATAATTTTGCAACTACAGCTTTACTTTCCAACAACCTTTTTGTTTCTTAGCGCCCTCTTCTTCAAATTTGGTCTTAGCATTGAACATTCGCCGAGGTGTGGAAGGCAATGGGTTCTTCCCCCAGGCCGGGTTATACCAACGTCCTTATAATGACAGTTGTTATCACCTACCAATCGATGGTAACCCTATGTCAGTTTAATGTGACCGGTTCGGAATACAATGTTGGGTGCATTGTGCATGGCATTTTTGCGAGGTAGCACTCTGGTATCAAACCCGCGCTATCGTAAGGCTAGGAAACCAACATACTGCATCCAGTATACATACACACATAGATACACGCCGTTAAACTATCCTAGCTGTTAATATGACGTTGAACCATATCAAACATAACTGTATCAATGTACTATGTGTTTGAAAAAAACTTACCATGTTCACTTTGCACTACAAAACACCGTTTTTATTACATTAAACATAAATCCTATCTTTTGTCTTTTCCAGAAAAATAAAATACACAAAATCCCCGATGAGGAATTTACACACAGAACATACTCAAAATAGGTTTTGGAACCTGGAAACGAAGTAAATGAGTACACCCAATCTCCAATTAGCAACATCAACGTCTTTATTAATGCTATTAAGTGTTATTTAAGTTGAACGATTGATATTTCGTGATATCGGGATATAATGTGAACATTTTTTTTCTGATATTAAAGAGTCTGAATTCTTTGGCCGCATATACAAGTGAGTTGGTAACGCCAGGGCTGTTGACAGAGAAACAAGACATTTTGGGAGCCGTAAGGTAAATACATACAGATATGGCCAGAATGGCAGGTGTCGGTGCATCCAGGTTTCTCTGTATTTGCATATTTTGTTGTATAATTTCATGTAACAATTTCAAATAATAGATAGACACTTTCATACAAAGAACTCCAAAAGTATCCGAGCCCCTTGTCGCAGCCGCCATATTGGTTTCCTGACCGTGACACTGGGTAAATTGATTAGGTCGCCTGGCGATACAGCCTACAAGGGGAAGGGCATTGTCATCCCGTACACTGGCAACGTAAACTGGATTTTAATTGGATATTTGGGGAGATTTATTGTTCCTCTATAGCGTTCTTTTATCTATCTTGCTCTTGTAAGTTCTAGGATTTTATTGAATAAGGCATGTGCACGCAAACACGAGGAAGACGTTGATAATTTTCACGACAAAAAAGGACGCTTGCATCCAACCTTCTTTCTTACCGAGTTAAATGTCCATACATCACCGACTTAAGTACAACAGATACGCGATATTCACTGTAACAACATTACAACACTTTCTTTAAAAGTTCACGATGTTTCCGGCAACCGAATGAAATTGTATTAAATTGGACAATGGTTTATTTCCAGGTAGTCTTCCGCGTTTGGATTAGAATGTACATCCGATATGCCATTTTGCCTTGTTTATCACTAAGAACTAACATATATACTAGAATCAGTACGGGGGAAAACGCCAATATTTTATGGCGCAAACTGCAGTTTAAACTGTCTCGTTTGATCGGATATTCTTCCATATTTATATTTTCGCTGTAATGTCACCATTTAAACTAATGCAAAAAGTGAGTAGCAATACGAACGTGACCAAACCGTAAACAAATAGCACGTTTCGGGTCAAAAATACGATCGTGGCTAAGACGTGAACAATGTGGATGTCAGGTTTGACGCTCGTTTTGGGATTTTTGGACGAACAGTTGTTATTATTAATAAAACCAACGTAATACAATGTAATATTCATATAAAATAACCATACTATACAACTTTTAGGGCAGAAATGAAATTACATGTTTGAAAATTATAATAAGACTTATATTTGACCATACCACAGATCAGCGCCGTCAACACAGAACCAACCTCTCATTGATACAATGTCTGTCTTTTTTTATCGCCTGAAACGTGTAATGAGTATTTCTTCAATATTAACCAATAACTGGACGATGTCCTGGTTTCCACAGCGACCGCATTACTCAATTTTCGAATTAAACGGACATGCCTCCGCGGTGTGATGTAATTAACACACAATGTTAGCAATTATAGAGATTATATGGTTCTTAAAATGATATTTGTTTAGTGTTACAATAATAAATATAACTCATACAAATGATGGAATGGTGTGTTTATGGTTGTTGTTTTTTAAGGACACTATTTCAACATTTCGGCTGCAGGATGGGACTGTTGTTCCTGTTCAACATTCCAGAGGATCTTCGCGATATTTTCATTTTTATGTATTTCAATTCCTACTCAAGTTGGACTAAATGCAACTACCAAATGTAACCTGTTTCATTTTCCGATGAATTTGACCAGATTAACATTGTCTTTGTGTATGTTTTTGCGAAGGGAGATAACTATTGACATGTTTAAACAAAGAAGCTACCACTTGATGAGATTTTACATTTTTATTGAAGCTACACAAGAAAATGTATCAGCACATGGTTGCTAGCAGTAGTGACAAGTCATGTACTACCCTAGAAATTCTTCCTCCAGCTACCCATTCTGCCTCTTGTGTCAATATCAACCCCCGCTACAAATCGAAAACAACGTAGATCCATGGGTCCCGTCTTATATGAAATGATTCGCAGTTCATTAAATTTATTTCAAGACCAACTCAATTCATCACCCCGTGATATCGACCAAAGCAAGATTCAATCCTTAAGTGGTTTTATTTTGAATTTTTTTTATTATTAAAAGTTATAACTTTTTTTTCATATACGGTTCATAGGCAATGTTAATGCTCATTGCAATACAACAATACCGTTTTGGCAAAGAAGACATGTGTGATGTTTCATGGAAACCTGTAGACAAAATACAGCCACTAGGAGGATTGCATGCCATTTTCTCTTCAGTAACGGGAAGGATTAAACGCTATGGTCTGTACAGTCTTATTTAAGTGAATGTAACCTTGGTATATTTAAGCATTGAACTGTTTTTGTATGGTATTTATGATCCATTTGAATGACACAGCTTTGCAAGCAAACAACA
>JAUMHH010004349.1:0-26035 GCA_032359455.1 Chlamys rubida
GAAATACGTAAGCGCCCCGGGCGGGGGAAAACTACGGTCCAGGTACATGTACAAAGTGGCTATGTTTACCTGTATACTGGACTGTGTTGTGATTTATAAAATATACCGAAAACACAATTTCTAAATTTAAGAAAGTATAGACATAAAGATAAGATTATAGATGTAGGTAGAATATAGAAACATACGTAAAAATCAAGTTTATATGTTTAAACACGAAACCGTACATATTGTTAAGGCATTCCTCAATTTACACCAACCACGATTCTTATCGCACAACGTTCGTCCATCGTGCACACAAATGTGCGCAAGCAATGTTCGTCCAACTTTTTATCTTTCGCACATCGTGCACACATCGTTCACACACCGTGCGCACACCGCACATCGTGTAACGTTGTGCGATTCGACAATTGTAGCTAACAAGAAAGAAGAATACTAGTATATGGGAGTAGTCACAAGTGTAACGATGGAGACAGTTGATCAATTTTATTTTTTTCAATGTCCTTTAACTTGGGAAACATAATAAATTCCTCGCTTCTGCAAGGGCCAAATATTTGTCACCTCAGACTTATATGAATTGGGATAACTACTGCATATTGTCCTTTATTTAGTAGCGTACATGCTAATACACTACATTAAATTGCATTCATATTTCGGTAATTCGCGTTTGTATGTTGTTGGGAACGTGCAAAAACAAGGATATCCTTTGTAAAAAGGGTTTATAACTTCCATATAACAATGTATGTACATGTATGATGATCGTATAATCTATTCAAAAAGTGAATTTAGTGATCGTGCTCATTTTGGGATGTTACTTTCTACAGAGACAATGGCCTTACATGCACCTCATCATATCCCGAGTATAGAAAAGTGTTTGCATATTCTTTCATTAACTGTGACTGTTCGTACTTGTACAGTTAGGGGTATGAAGATATAATTTTACGTCAATAGCAATATTGAAGAGATTTTTCAGTCATTCTCTGAATTGAACGCCTTCGATGTCCAAGCAAATACATCAATGTAAAACTTTGCATTATAGGCCACTAGGTGTGATCACAAGGACACTGCTTTAGAGTGTTTGGTTTGGTTTACTATTGTTTAACGTCCTATCAACAGCTATGGCCATTTAAGGACGGCTTCCCCTGTGTGCAAGATGCATGCGTGTAGTCTATGCGTTTGTGTTGCTTTAGAGTGTATGTACGACGTGAGCCTACAACGTGTCTAACCAATCACACTACAACTGTACTGCATTATAACAATACGATGAAGTTTTAATTCATTTACCTTTTTTAGGCAGCAACATACTCTACCTCCGGTATACGTACACGCATGCACGCTTACACAACACACGAGTAGGTACGTCCTTTAATGACCTCAGCTGATCAAATAACCTTAAACAAAGTAAAACCAAACCAAACCAGCCTTCTTTAAAGTGGCATACTTAATGATCTCTATGTCTATATTTGAAGAAAACAAATATCACCGTGCCATGTTGAAGATTGTGAGTGTTGTAATGGGAAACGTTCTTTTTTATTGCGTTTACATTTTAAAATGATTTTAGGAATATCAGCCTGTTTGACGAGAAATTGTTCATACCCAGACTCTCGTTCACCTTGGGTAAATATTGTCGAAAGCATGTTAACGATAATTCTGTGGCCTTTCTGGTATCGATTGTATCTTTATCAGACAGATGTTTAGTAACCTAGGTATCCGTTGCCTTCTCGAACAATACCACCCTAGAAACCATTAGATGTAGACGACGCTTGTTAACATTTGGTGAACATAATCTGAAACCTATACACGTAAAATGTGTCCCCTTTTTACAGTGAGATATACACGATTACACTCTTAAGGTTTCAAGTCCTTGCTCCTGCATGACGAATAATAAAAATTGACAAGATTAAGTTCAATTGTTTCTCATCATGTGATTGTATTCTACAAATGACAGACATTTGTTTGGTATGTGCCTTAACGGTTTGCAAACGATTAACAAACATTATCAAATAACAATCACAAATTTGAAACAACGAGTGTCAATATCTATATTTCTATATTTTCGCGTCCAGTCCCTATATATGCCGTATATTGCGTTCAGATTGCTATGAATGGAATTTGATCAGTCATTTTGACTCGTTTCCTTCGCCTCTAGTGCCTGTGATATTATATTAAGAAGAAAACGTTTTGGTGACTCTGTACTATTCCAGGGATAAAGTTTGCAATGACAACTCAGACACATATTAATTACGCAAACAATTCTATTTTTTATAACGAGAATATTAAGGTATAAATTTATAATGTAAATGTGTTATTTTCACATTCACGCCGCTATGAACACAGATCGATTCAATTGTAGCGATACTCGTGTAAAATGGATGTAACCGATTTGCCGGCTTGAATGTTAAAATATTTCTTAAATTTCTATTTATTTAACATTAAAAAGCAGGAACTTTCTGTACAATTTAGGAATCGTGTCAACATTGACATTTGCGACTAAATAAACAAGTGGTTTTTTCACAACGTTGTCAGACGGACGAAAATGTCCATCTTATCAGGTGTGTCGCACAAAACGTCTATAACCCTTAGTAGTAATCTCCAATGTACTATCACAAGCGAAACAGTAAGATTTGTCTTCATCCTTATGCAAGTGGGCATGAGTAATTATGATTGACCCTTTCTGATTCGGACCAAAACTACCTCCTCTTTCCCTGCTGTTTCTATGATAATGAAAACGTTTACTTAATAAAGGCTGGGTATTCCTAAGTTTAATATTAGTTCTCTCCGTTCATGGTTGTTATCGTTTATGTTTTGAAGCAATCGATATGTGAGATTCGAAATCTGAAAATGGTATCTTCATATCAGTTCGTGATTGGTTGTTTGGTCGTATAAAGTTTAACGTCCTATCAGCAGTTAGGGTCATTTAAGGACGTGATAAGGATCTGATGCCGACTTTATAGTGCTACCTCACTAAAATACCATGCCGAAGGCACGCATCACAGCAGCCCGCCATGAAAAGGGATGGCTAGGAATACGGCACTGAAAGGCAAGAGTAGTAGCTATAGGGTAGTAAGAAAAGTAAGGTTATAGTTAGCAAGTGTTGCCGTAGCGGCAGCAGATACATTTCGGTTTCTTCGATGTGTCCAGCGGAGAAAAATACAGAGGCAAACACCGAGTATACAGGTTGTATGGGGTTTAACCTCCTGGCGACAGCTTAGGTCAACGGTTACACAGGAAATCCAGTCAGGATGTCGGATAATGACAGTCAGTTATATACATATCTTCTCACGGAATGACAAGGGAAAAAAGATGGTTAAACAATTGAAATGTTGTGACAGCAGACTATACAACATCGCGCCGGTACCACGAGTATGGATTAGTGACATCTCTCCTGAACGAATGAGATAAGCAACAAACCTCTCGAGATTTCCATGTTTTGCATTTGATGCAAATAAAATCCTATTTGGTAATACTCATCGACCAATGTAAAAATATTGGAAATTAATCAAGGGAGTGGAGCGTCCGCGCAAAAAATAACTCATTATCGCGCAATCACTTCCGGCAAGCCATCACGTGATTTCCACACAACATTACCGCACATACAAATGCAATCAATGGAACAGTTACATTTTGATTTTATGTTGGGTTTGTATGCAAAGTTCAATTCAATCACAAATGTTCCATAAATGCCTTAATGTACGTTTTACATACAAGCGGTATGACGGCAAGGGAAAACCAATATTCTTTGTATGGCATTGTTGTTGTTAAGTTGCTAAAAAATCGATCTAAAATGTAATTATGTAACACTATAAAATCGTATTCCGGATTTGAATCGATACTGCACGTACGTAGATTAAGTTATTGGCCTCCGGTTATGTAGCATTAACGGGTACCATTAAGATCCTTTCAACCACCCCTCTTTACAGGTAGAGTCGGAAAGAAACAACATGTTCCCATTCAGATCTAAGGGAGTGTCTCTCTGATGTATAATATGCACGCACATTTCGCACGCCACAGATACCACAGACAACTGACCGTAAAGCATGCCGCCACCACAATCGAGAGCATGCCACTCATAAAGGGCAAACACAACCACTCCTTCTTATCTTTATATTCAATGAGACGAGAGTAAATCATATCTAAAAAGGATACAGAGGCACGCTGTACCTAACACAATTACACGTACATACTGTGTATAGGGTGTCCCTCCGACTTTCCTGATTACTTACAGTATATATAATACGATTCAGTATAATATACCAGACATGGTGTGGCGTGAATTGTTTGGTATCGATCGCCGAGCTGCTGGTTCGTGTTATACAGGTTTTTTTTCTTAAGGATGTATGCTTTCTTATCTGTAACATGCCTTCGAAATAGTTCAACGCAAAAATCAAAACAAGTGATAGCAATCGCTATTACATTTTTAACGGCGATTCAACAAAAAAGAGGTGAAAGCTACGTTGTACTTCGTCAATTAATTAATTTAATAAAATATTTGAAAGGCATCAAATATGAAACTGGGTAATCCTTAATATTTGAATGTTTTACCCCCACAAAATATCCAATAAATTACCAAGAATTAGGTGTCCTTGTGTTTGGGTTGGGGAAAACGTATACGTATACCACTTCTCCTCCCCTAAACAAATATTTCTTTGTCAGAATTATTAACTTGACTTGTCGAGTCACATAATGACGTTTTTAAATCAATAATGAATACCTTTACATTAATGTTCGCGAAATGTGTAAAACGTAACCCGAGTGGATAACGTGGCTGCTTTTGGTGTTTTCGTTTTAGGTTATATATTATAACCCGAAGAAGTTCATACCGGTAATATGTTTAACGTGTTTTGTGTTTGAAATGAATACTTTATATTTTTGTACTATTGTAAAAAAAAATTCTATCTTAAAAAATACAATGGGTATATATTTTCCACAACAGGAATTAGAACATTTTGCAAACTTCGATTCCATTCCAAGTCCAGGTTTTAGCACATCAGTCAATGTTACTGTGGTTGTTAACAAACATAGCCGATTGGTTTGAAATCTCGGAACATGGTGTTGCGTTTCAAGTTTATCGTCGATTATCTAATAATAATTTAGTTTTCCGTCCGATATCAATTATGTTTAAAACATACAATAATCTTGGAATATGATATATGTGATAGATATTTTTCAGTTTATTTGACCATATATCACAAATATCACATCCTAGTGTGTGTGAAGGGTCAACGATGACGTTTCGTACTCGAATGATTTTGGGGGCTAACCTTACGTTTATTAAGGTCAAACCCTAAGGAAAAACCCCAAGTTAATTTGTCTACTGTTTGTTACTGAGAAATATATGAAGGCATACAGTTTGTCTGTGAGGAAGTATTGACGCCACAATTTACAGTCAACAAACCTGGATTGAAATATGTTGTTTTGTTATACGTATTCTGTTAATACTGAGGGATGGTTATGATTTTTGAGAGTTTTGTCCATCTTTTTTGTATTTGTCTCGATCCCCCGTTGATAGTGAATGATCGCACATGTAATCATATTTTCCGTGTTAATGGCTTTGCTGTAAAAGGGTTTCTAAATTCATAAATATAGTTATTAAATAATATGTAACAAATTTAGAATTAGAGTACTCGTTGTGTCTGTTTTTTAGATATACTTCCTATGGTCACTTTTTTGTTTGTTCGTTCCGGGTTTTTTCGAGGTTTGATGTCCAATCAACAGCTAAAATCATTTAAGAACATGACTCAATTTGTGTTATGTATTGCTTCTGGGGGCAGTTTGCTCGTTTATTTGCCTCCTTGCGATATTGCAGAACTGCTGTCGACTTTATAGTGCCAAGCAAGGAAACAAAGAAGTAGATAAAAATAAAAAGATTTAAAAAAGTTGCACTGGGTGCAGCAAATGCATTTTTGTCGATTTTATGTCCCCAAGCAGTGGGGAAAACTAAATTCTACAGAGGGTTCCAAATAAATTGCTTCTCTTATAAGATGCAGTAGGTCAGAGCAGGTATATTCTATATTTTATTTGACTGTAAATGGATAATTTTCATTTCGTGAAATGTATGCATGCGTAATGTAGGTATTGCCTTTGCGTAAACGCGATAAGACAACTTCTTCTCTGAGGTAGGCGTACGTAAAAGTGTAGCATTGAGGTGGTTGATTTTCTATATGTTTCGAAACATTTTACCCATTATCTTTCGTTCTACGTTAACCCCGAACAAACAAACAAACTTTCGTTCTTTTGATACAATCAGTTTGGTATATTTGACATTCAGTACTATATTTATCCTGAAGTAAAATTATACTATGTAGGGAAGAGATCTCAAATAAATATCATTGTATCAATATAGGCTAATTGGTATCAAACAATAGTCGCTTCATTAGCTTAGGATCAAATATAATTCGATATCAATCAGTTATCTAAAGAAAAAAATATGATTTAAACGGTCCGTCATGAAATCATTTTAACGAAATATGAATTACATATATTCATCAATCAATGTTACAATATTAATCTCCGGAAGAATATATTTCGTATTGGCAAACTGATTGAATTCCTATAAAATATATCAGATATGGATTGAATCTGAAACGTACATATCCTGGTAGTACTTGTACATGAATGGGTAAACTTCCTTAAGACACATTCTGTATAAGTGGCGTATACGTAGCGAAAGCCACTCGTGTTTTGTGTTGAAAATCAATTTCATATTCTCCACTTTAATCCATAGAATTGCTCATTCTATTAATTTCACATAAAAGCGCCAATTTAAATAGCGTTTGCAATTCCAAAAATTCTTCGGATCCCCTCCCTGCAGGTTATTGTAGATTAACACTTATTTTTCCATATCACGTTGGATATTATGAGCCAATCACAGGTCTTGTTACATGACTTTGTTTAGCTTGTGGTTTAACGTCTAAGCAACATCCAAGGTCAGGTGAGGACGGATGCTTAGGTAGACAACGCCGAAAGAGAAAGTAGAAAGATAGGAAACAAAAAGATCCCATGTGTTACAATGGGGGCAGCAGATCAATTTTGGTCACTTTCATGTCACCTCGGAGGAAAATCTCAAATTCTACAGGGGGACCTGCATAACTCACTATGTACGATACACGTGCAGTGGAATACATAAGGTCTATTCTTGGTTTCTTCAATGTCGCCTTAATCGAAGGAGGACTAGGAAAAACACCACACCCTATTCTGTATCATGCAGTGGGATACAGCAGGTCAATTATCTCCCAGAACCAGCACGAGTTGTTACAGAAGTAAAACATAAACTGGAAATATATCTTAAAACAATCTTTGCTTTCTTTCCCATTCAAACACCTTAAAGAAACAAAATTCATCCACGTATATATACTTGTACAGAATGACAGATACCAGTCGACTGTGTTGTACAGATTAATATATTTTCACAATTCTATTAATACATAATGTAATCACGTCACCAAAACTCGATATCTGGTAAAACGTTATATTATGCCAGACGCTGTCTAGATGCAGACTGATTAATCTGAAATCAGTCAACATGACACAATTTCTATTCTCACTTGCAAACATGCCGTACTAGAATCACGTGCACATGTTACTTATTTCCCACAGGATGACATCTGTGTCATGACTGAACAAGCATTTCCTATTCTGATATCACTGGATATGTTTTAGGATCTACTCCATCAACTGACTGCTTGCCAAATTTAGCGATAAAGTCCGCTGGGATGTAAGAAACTCACTGATGATACATATTGTGATTTCATTATTATGGATATCCACGCATTGAATTTCAAAGCTGATTGTTTTATTCAAAGTGATGCTGTTTGTTTTGTTTTCAATAGCCAAGGTTATATTACTATGTAAACAGGTGATGAACCACTCAACGAACTATCATCATCGCAATCACTTATATTGCATTGCTCAAAAATAATATACTAGAAAGTAAGTTCATAAAAGCAGTGCAAAGAACTGACCTTCTGTATCAAATTACATGGTTCACGTTATAGGCGATTAGGATCAGGGTTTTTGATGATGCTGATGATGAAGGTGATGAATTGAAGGTGATGAATGAGGGTGATGGTTAAGTGTTTGTTTGAATGGATGTCAGAGTAAGAGAATGTGTTATCTTTGAAAATGTAGAATATGCCATGTCTGTCCTTCCTTTTCGTTCTACTTGCCTGCTCTCTTTTCACGGTGGTTTCTTCCTATGCATCTGTCTTCGAGAACGCTGAAACTCGATCAAACTGTGCAGTGCTGTATTAATACGACCGTCGCTTTGTTCTGCGGCAACTTAAATGTTCAGTAGTCCTGTTCTTTCTTAAAAAACAAAAGATCATCAATTAACGCCTACATAACCATCAGACTAAAGGAGGTTTTATGGAAAGTCATAACCTGTTGTGATCTTAAAGAGACGACTGCAATCGGAGCGCTTGCAGATTCATGGTTTTCGTCTGGGGTTTTCTATTTTTGTTTTGGGGGCTTAACGGCCCAGCAACGATGAAGTCGTATCGACCCTGACATCAATAATAAGGGACACTTACGCAACTTAACACACCAAAGAAACGTAGTAGTAAAATGTGAAAACCCTCCTAAATAAATATAAAGCGAAATAAACCAACAACAGATTTTCATAATATGGCTCTCGAAACACAGACGAACACACTAGTAAATAGCATTGCAAAGTCTGTTTGTCTTGACTCTGCAAAGATACGATTTCCGATATTTATCTGGATATGTAAACTAGAAGTCGTGCTGGTAAAAGGTGCTTTCTTCAATAGTAACTATCCTCGAGAATCCATCACACTGTCATACGCAATCGCTATTGTTGTGTTAGCATGCTAGTTCTCTAGCTCGAAAGTCAACATTTCAACATATTTTTTTATAATAGATTCCACACAAAAATCTTCACAAAATTTGGAATGAAAGAATTGAAAATTAATTTACCCGATTAGTTGCACAATAATCGATTTTTCATTTCATTTTTTCCGGTGTTACCTCTCCTGTTTCTTGATTAAGTCTAATTTCTCAGAGACGTACCGCTAGAACGTCAGCTGCAGTCGATATCGTCTATCACCAGAGCACAAATTACTGTGGTATCGATCTCTTTGTGGGATAGGCTCAAAGGTGACGATAATGCACTGTTCGTTTTGTATCTGATTAATTGTTTTTATAAAAAATCACTTTATTAAGCAAGTTACAATGTATTATTTTAGTTTCTTTGATGAACTGATAATTATTACTCATGCATTTTCCTGTGACCTAAGTTTTGAAACATAGGCCGTGGACACAAGAACCGTTACTCACTTTTTATCAGTTCATATTAACTTTAAGACATATTTTTGTTTGTAATTGGTTTTTTTAAACTTAACATTATTGACGTCATTTATTAATATCGTCATACCGCATAGGAATATTCGCTAAATTCGATAAATTGAGTAAGCAAGTCGTCGCGGAAAGCATATCGCCATCCTGTTACTTGTTTACAAATTAATTTTATTTGCGCCTACAACTTATAGAGTATGGTAATTTTAAAAGAATTACATATTATTGCTATGATTTCAGGAAGAAATAGTCAATTTCTTGCCCAAAAATACAATCCAAATTCCGTATTGTTTGTTCAATTATACATAGTCTGATGATCCGAAACATATATTACTTTATTTAGAAAGTGACATTGCAGCGCAAATGTAAATAAAGTCAAAATGTTCATTACATGAGGGCTGATTCAGATCCGGTATGCATTAAAATAACATGTTTCACCTGTGCGAAGTTGTGAGAGGACGATTTCTTTTCTACGATTTTCCCTGAGAAGGAGTTTTTTTTGGTTTAATCGCATAAAGTTATCGTTGATATCTGACCATTTGCATTGCCAGTTGTTTTCTTATGTAACTTTCTACTTACTACTAACATTGTATTATTTTTGTTATGAAGGTATTTGTAAAGGAGTATTATTAGCGTATTCTTAATAATGTCGCCTTACTGCTATTCCATATTATGTACATACTCTTGACTAGCGTATTTTCACTTCTGTTTTCTTTAATCTATCTATAAAGGCAACATATTTTGTTCACTTTTGTATGTGCTACTGTTACAACTAAATGAAACGAAATGTCATAACTCCAATTCGTTATAATTTGGTTTGCTGAATCCAGCCGCCGCTTAACTTGTGAATGGAGCTGTCAGGCAATATTGTTTTAAAAACTAGATGCTATTGTATTGCTCACCTTTGTAAACAGTAAGATCAGCAAATACTTTATCATTGAAATAATCAGGGATGACCTTTTCAAAATTCCCCAAGGTGTACGATTGACCGTTGACAGTCATTTGACAATATGTCAAAGCAATAATTGTATCCTATTCCCAAACATTATTCTGACGGCATGTTTGGTTGTTTGGAAATACTTATCCTCGAAAGAGCTGATGCCATTTGCTGTGCAAGGATGATAGGTCATCTGAGTACCTTCTTATTGAAATGTCATAACCTGGGCAGTCACATGACAGTAAACCCGTCACATTATACTGGGCTAACTAGCCCTAACTGCCACCAATTCGAAGCTGAGCGTTAAGTAAAGAAAGCAATAAGAAAGACAATGAATGGCTCAGAAGGATCTGCAGGGATTTCAACAAGCATGCCGTTAAGCAATCCTTGAGTCTGTTTCAGCAGGTTAATTCCGTATTTGAAACATAAGGAATATTGTACACGAATGAGACGATGGAAAGGTAACAAACCGTAAGATTTCAGATAGAAATGAAAAGCAGTCATTGCTAATTATGTTAATTTCCTTACCAAATATAACTGATTGATCTAAGGCAAGTATCGAACGTCTAGTCTAGCAGAAATTACACACGAGGTGTGCTCCTATATAGGTAAGACAAGGCACTGGTGTATTTCTGTGCTGAACAGATCGGGGTCTAGACTTTGTTGCGGAGGTGTGGGAAAGAGCTATCTCCAGACCAATTGAGTAATAATTCAGCTTGGAATGACTCCAGGAAATAAACATCACACGCATCGTCATAAATATAGATAATACTACACAGTGCAGACTAAAGAAAGGTCACCGCTATTCTAAATTGAATTATCAGTATGTGGAGGAGTAATTTAGCTAATTAGAAAGTAATTGCCTCTTCTGTCGTATGCGCTGCACGTCCGGTTGTCGTGAATTTCTTGGTTTCGCTCTAGTTTTTAGTCACTCTCATAATTGAAGATGTTGACTTGTGCAATATTTCTTTAATCTTGAAACTGACAAAATTTAAGATTTTTTTGACGTTCCTTTAGAGGAATGATAATTGCTTTATACAGTGTAGTTGCACTTCAATAATTTTTCTTTCCATGCGTTTAAGATGAAAACGAATACAACAAAATATGGATATATGTCTCCAATTGCATATATATGTACACACTCTCAATATCAAATCATATATCTTTCTCTTCCCCCTACGTATAGGATATTTTATTATCAATACATCCCGGCAGAAAAACATATTTATATGAGCATGCTTCTTTTTATGTTGTGATATTATGTATTCATTTATATATATATATTTAAAATCACTTAAAATCTTTGGAAAGTGTTTCCACATATTGTTTTATTTTACAAGTCTAAAAGTAACAGTTAAATACATTTTGTTTGGTTTGGTTTTATATGATTGAACGTCTTCTCAGCAGGCAGGGTCTTTTAAGGACATGCCTCAATGTGTGTTGTGTATGCGTGCTTGTGTGTGTGTATGTGTGTTGAAGGCAGGGTATGTAATTGCCTCCTTGTGATAGCGCGGATCTGATGCCGACTTGATAGCTATAGTGCTATCTCACTGAAATAACATGCCAAAGGCACCCAGCACACATCCCGGCCGGTCACATTATACTGACAACGGGTGAACCATTTGTTAACCTGATGAACGTTAAGCACGGAATAACATATGCCAAACATATTCATTTATATATAAAGTAATTCAATTGAAGTCTTTGGAAATTGTTCTGCATTTTTTTCGTTTAACTTATCCAAAAGTAATAGTTAGATACATGTTATGCCCAAAGACTCGTAGCAATTAAAGCAACACTCAGACTTGGTACAATGGAGTTTTATCGATTTGAGTTGCGTTGTCGTGTGTCCGCAGGGCAAGATCAGCATTTGTTGACACAAATTGTATTCATGCTAATCAGTGATAAGATGAATACGAAATGAGTCTTCTTGCTTATCTGCACGGTGCTGTATACATCTGCAAATTGAGTGATAACAATATATCTGCGCATTCATTACCTGGTGTTGATTACACAGAGAAATCCATCTGGTGTGCTCTCATTTATTTCTTAATGAAATAATGTTAATCAGCTACATTTTGTAATTGTGTGCTTTGAAAGATTAGTTTATTAGGCATTGTTTATCAACTGGAGAGAGAGAGGATGGGATGGGAGTGGAAGCTGAGAGAGAGCGTGATAAATGAAGCAGAACTAGTCATTAAGAAGTTGCTCCACATTTTGCGAGCTGGAACATTCCTAGATTTTTAAAATGAAAACTGTAATTTTTATATCGAAGGCATATTGTGTAACTGTCATGTTCTTTTATGTTTTTCGAACGTAGACATTTTTCAAATATTGACCACTGGTCTTTTACTTGTGCGTGAATGAGCTGTTAAACATGTACAAACCATTTTAGAATTTCATATATGCAATATGCCTATTTTTAATGGGCTTTCCCATTAAGTATTTCACAACATTTAACTTCAACTTTGTAAGAAAATGACGAAACATTTCGAAGATGTACAGAAATAAATATGTTGATTAAAACATATTAAGTAGCTTACATTTATATTCCAAAAATAAGATGTCTCTTTGTTTTAAATCTACCTTACAAATGTAATTTTGTGTTGCCCTCTTTGTCTTCTCCTGTTTGTTAGGTCAGTGTTCAATATTAATTAAGTTAATCGTGCAATACATCAACACAGATGCACGTGTATAACTAGCGAAGACGATGTCCAGTATGAATTATTTACTTGCTCCTATTTTTGCATCGATTATCCAGACAGAACAGATTTGATTTTAACATATCTCATTGCGTTTCATAGCAACAAGTTGATGTACAAGTGATACAATTTATACAACAAGTCGAGTTATGTCCGTTCTTCGTTTTCTGGAGATATTATGTTTGCATTGTGATCATGACAAAATGTTTGATTGACTTATTTATCCCCATAATACGTTCGTTGCTGTTTTAATAATGTGGTATATAAAGGAAAAATCCTATTTACGTCTTAGTTAATTTTGGGCTTTAAAGAAAGCATGTTGCAGTAAATCTTAATTTATTTATTTATTAGAGTTTCCTTTGACGGTTTACTTTTTTTATTTTATTTTTACAAAATCTCTACCTTCTTCTGTTGAGCGTTAAACCAATAAACTAATTCATGTGTTCTTGTGTTCTGCAGGTGCTTTCCTAATTCCGTACGCAGTGATGTTGATAATTGAGGGTATCCCTTTGTTCTACCTCGAGCTTGCCATTGGTCAGCGCCTCCGGAAGGGGGCAGTCGGGGCCTGGAATCAAGTCTCGCCATTTCTGCAGGGTCTGGGGCTGGCTTCCGCTGGAGTGTCCATTAACCTAGCCCTGTATTACAACACCATCATGGCGTGGTGCTGTATTTACCTTGTACAGAGTTTCCAAAGCCCACTCCCCTGGTCAGTCTGTCCCACCATAACAGAAGGCAACGTCACCATTTTAGAACCGGAGTGCCAGGTATGTATTCTATTCAAGTATTTCTATTGTGTGGGACGACTAATGTGTGGCCACCTTCTAAATAATAATTTTCTTCTGACATTCAGGACATCCGAATCGGTATCACAATATTTGTGTTGTATACTTCCTTTCTCTATCTTAATTTCACAACTGTGAAGCTGACATTATGTATCTTAGCACATACAAAACCAACCGCTTGACCTGTCTCTATCACATACATCTTTGTGGCATTCTAATGCCCTTTGTTTGTTACTAAAGACTTATAAAACATATTTAAGTCATCCGTAAAGTTTCGATTTACCATCACCATGTACACCAGTTACAGGTTCGTAGTAAAAACGAGCTTGGATCTGAATAACCATTAATCTTTAACTGAGAAAAGCAAACAGGAAAAGGTTAAGCAAACGACGTCAAATCAATAGGTAATATTACATTTTACGGTAAAGATGGATTGACTGTGATTGCTTATATGTAAATGACACAGAAACATTTCTCATAATTGACTGCAAATGATAGGAGAGAATATGTATCAACAATTTATGTAAACATCAGAAATACAAGATGTAGCAAGGATAAAATGTTACTGCATGTTATGATAAATGTTAACAAAATGAAAAATTTCGTTCCTCTATCCCTATCTCGGAGACCTCTTAAAGGCTATTCAATATCCCTAACTGGGAGTTCAAATGCAAGTGCTAGTGGAAAAACGACCGTTATTCAGCCTCGTTAAGGCAATATTTTAAATACAATGAATGCTTTAAAGTACGGTGCTTTTTTCGCATTAAAACATTTATTGATTTTTAAATACCAAATTTGTACCATTAATGTTGCTTTAAAAAAGACATTCACGTATCTATTATTTATTCTGAAACACCTATCTGGTTCCTAGTTAACGTCCTCTCAGGGGTTTATGTTGGCTGTTAATGGTGCATCTCCAAAAGTATAATTGGTGAACGCTTCATATCATATTTAATTTCTTAACTATTGTTTTAACTATTGATCATGCAGAATATTCATCGGTATTATTTGGTTTAAAAGTCACTTAAGTGTAAGAAATAATGGCAATATTACATAATTTCAGTTCAAGAATTGCCAGACTTAGACATCATAAACACTATTTTTCATTGAAGAAGTGCCAGCTTAACTGTTGTTCTGATAATACAGAGAACAATATTCATAATTGTATTCTGATTCCCAAGAATTTCTTGCCAGAAAGCGTTTAAAAGAAAAGGTGGCACTGCATGTACCTTCCATTTTGCGAACATTCATTTTCGTGCTTGTTTCAACGATTTCTTCATCTTAATTTGAACAATAAACTACAAATGTATATTCAATTAATTCAAACACTATAGTATGTTAACAAGCGAATTACAACAACAGTTCAAGATTACCGGGTACACAATCCTTCGTTTCAGGATATATTCTGTTCAATAAAATGAAAACGTTGGCATCAATCTCACTTTCTAGGAAAGAAATCATGAATTCATAATAAATGTAGTAACAACAAAACGATGCAAACGATGCTGACATCAAGTTAACATTAGCGGTCGCAAGGTCCTATGCGTTTTAAGACCTTTAATGTGAAGCCCAACCCTCGGATTGGCGGCCGCGGAATTCCATCGGACACATAACCTCATTACTTGTTTTTTAAATTTTGAAAGGAAAAATTACGAACTGGTAACCTTTGTTTGAACACTTATGATTTGTGGTAATCATATGATGACAATATACAGTCGAATTCCCTCTCAAAGCAGTAACCACTATTTTTCCCACAAGCACTATACATTTCTTCTCTCCGAACTCATTGCATAAAGCTGCTAGGAGTTGGTACATATTTTGGTTAATCACTAGTTGGTAATTCCCTGGCCGTAATGCATCATCAAGAGAAGCATATGGATTTCTAAATATAATATCAGGATGTTATGGGAGAAAAGGGTCCTCAAATTCGTGATGATTAATTATCTTGTTTATGTAACACTTTTTAGTTAATATTTTAATTGTAAAAGGCACTCGGTGAATTATACATTTCGAAATATAAGTGATATCCAGTAATATATAATAAGCATTGTCTTTGTGAAAGCATGTACTCCACAATCCGTAACAAACCCCGTTTATATCATTTGTTTCTCTCCCAAGAAAAGTGGCTCCACCTCCTATTTTTGGTACAGACAAACCTTAGACATAGCACCCTCAATAGAATCGCCTAGTGTTATCAACTGGAAGCTGGTCGTGTCATTATTCGTGTGCTGGCTCATTGTGTACCTGTGTCTTATCAAAGGAATAAAATCATCAGGAAAGGTATGTATACAATGCACCTGGACGTGGAAACTGTGGTTTATTGATTAATTGAAAATAAGTCTAATACTTCCAAGTCATTATCAAATAATAAATAAAATATTCGTGTTCGGAAAAAAAATGAATTAATCTAAAATTTGGATTGCAAAATGAGTCTGTACAAAAATCTAGTAACTGTGCCCTTCGCCAAATGAATCAAGTGAAACAAACTTGCGTCCGACACATGTAATGAATGCATACATCATGCCTCTCATAGACTTTCTCTCCAAATGCACTTTTCCCTTACCCATGTTATAAAGATATTCCCGGGAGATCGTCGCATAGGTAAAATTAACGTTTATATAGCCCAAACTCTGTCTCCTTGTATTTCCAGGTGGTGTATGTCACAGCTACATTCCCATATTTGGTGCTCGTCATATTTTTCTTCAGGGGTATCACCCTGCGTGGATTTGAGCGAGGGTTGTGGCACCTGTTTGTTCCGGAGGTAAAGTAATTTGATATTGTTTCCAACTAAAGTGATGTGCAATTGATTTTTTTCTCTTCTCCCATAATTATTCCTACAAAAATACGATAGTCTTATGTTCAAAACAGACAAATATATAGAGCTGTACCATTACTTGAAACATTACATCCTTATCGGCCGACAAAAAGAAAGATTAAAGGAAATGACAGCAAATGAGAGTAAATATAACACAAACGTCAACTTGAAAATTGATAAAGGGTATAGTTAGTTATATATTTTGGAACAAACACACAGTTTTCTAGTAATCAAGGATTACAGATATATTGACAGTTTCGAAAGAATACTTCCTAAACTAAACGTAAAATAGAAAGGCCTTGAAAGCCAAACCCTTCCACGGTAGATTTATGTGTATACACTATATCTTGAGAGCCAAACCCTATCGAGGTCGATTCATGTGTACATTTACCATATATACTATTTCAACGACATTGTGTATGGTTCTATTGTTTTACAGTGGAAGTCTCTTATGGATCCAAAGGTGTGGCTGGACGCTGCCACTCAAATATTTTACTCATTTGGTCTGGCATTTGGCTGTTTGATCGCTCTGTCCTCCTACAACCCCGTCAGGAACAATTTCGCAAAGGAGGCCTTCTTTGTCACCATCTGTGATTTCTTCACTTCCATTTTCACTGCCACAGTCGTTTTTTCCATACTCGGTAAGTGGTCGCCAGAGTTTTCTTCCCGCTCTGAAGTCTCTTCATAATCGCTGGTGCTCTCTCTCTACTCGGTCAGTGCCTATTTTCCTCGACAAATGCCCATTTACTGGCTTAATATATATTTATCTCAAATTTTTAATAGTGTTCTGCATTCTTAATAATTAATGGCCATTCTTTCAGTTTTCTATGGAACGTGCCTTGCATCTACATTGTAGATCATCGAAAATGCGTTATTTACATATCTTTAATATAAATATTGGTATGTCAATAAATGTTAGACGTACTGCAACAGCTAATGAATTATATATCTCATTGCATTGCCGTCTGACAAGGCCTTTTTGCTAGAATCAGTCGACATTCTTTACCCTTTATCGCTGTGCTGGTTCGGGGAAAATAGACCTACTACATACAAATGCATGTCTTAAAAAGCCATATGTATCACCCTCTGCACAATCGGAATTTTGCTTGGGTGTGATTGCTGGTGTTTCTGCCATAGGGACATTAAAGAAACAGTAATGTGTCTGTTCTCCCTTTGCAATATTTGGGATCTATAGATTTCATTTTTTCTCACTTTCCTATGCTTTCTTTGTGGTGGTGTCCCTCCAGGTACCCCAAAACAAAACAAAATCGCCCCTTCATTTTTCCAGGATTCAAGGCCACAATTGCATACGAGGAGTGTCTAGAAAAGTACGGAAATGGAACTGACGTCATCACGAACGGACATTCACATGTCAACCACACCTGTGACTTCAAAACCATACTTTTAGAGGTAAGCATTACAGGAAAGACCTCTCAGTGATTTCGTTCTTTAACCAAACTACAGATAAAAAAGTAATATTTCATTCATAGTTCCGTCATTTTAAAACTGATTACTAATTTTAACAGCTACATTTAGCTAACACTTTATCTTTCTTATAGAAGCTAGTAGAAAGGGAAGTAACTCTCAAATACCACACCCTCTAAACGAAATAGGCTTAGGTTCTATACAATCTCAGTATTCAAGTATATACGCGATGTCGATGAAGACGTTGTTCATAGATAAACCACATCAATAAATTGAACATTCTGTTTTAATGAATGGTCACCTGCTAAACTGCATTTCACACTGTATTCCAGCAATGTATTACCACTACAAAATCATTGTTGATAAGTGATTTCCTTACAGTCGGGCTCCGGAACCGGTCTGGCGTTTATAGCATTCACAGAGGCAATCAATCAGTTCCCAGTGGCACAGCTTTGGTCCATCCTCTTCTTCCTTATGCTTTTTACACTCGGCCTAGACAGCATGTTCGGTACGCTAGAAGGCGCTCTCACCTCCATCAACGATATGATGCTGTTCCCAGGGGTTCGCAGGGAAATTATATGCGGTAAGGTTGTATGATTGACTGATACAATTTCCACAGCTCCTTCACACAAAAGAATCATACATGGTCAAATGTGCATAAATGGTTAATGTCAAGAAACTAAAGAAAAATATGGTAAAAGAAGGAAAATATGATACGATAATAAGCGTCATATTAATAAATTGAAATTAATTATTTTTGAATTTAGGATGATATGCACGATAGCGCATGTTGGGTACATTTTGAAATATTGTAGAACGGAAATGCATAACAAGGAAAACACCAAAAGTCAGTGTTCAAGCATTCGCGAAATTCCTTTTTAATTTGAATTTTATGTCAGGTAACGATTGGATCACGATATCTATTACGGAAAACCCCGAACAGTTTCTGATTGACAAATCAAACCGAGTGTGATAAAATAAAAGTTATTTCATTTCAACTTTCTTGACGGCCCATCGATAAAAAGGTCTGTAGGGCAAAGTAAAGGTAAACAAAAATCATGTTAAGGAAATGGCATCAATCAAACGAAAAGATAAACGACAGCTTGCAAAGGAAAAACAAGTTTCATGTTTTGAACTATCTAACAGTTTTCAGGTTGTCTAGAACTGTAAAAAAATGACTGCTACGAAAGGAGGTTTAAGACTTGTTTAAACTAAAAATATCCAAAACGACAGTTTTGGTTGGCTAGTTTGATCGGTACCTAACTTTGACATTTGACTATTACAGGTGTGGTATGCCTACTGTCGTTCATCATTGCCCTGTGTTTCTCCACGTCAACTGGCTCATATGTATTTTTCCTGTTCGACTCCTTCTCTGCAAACATTCCATTACTTATCATCGCCTTTACTGAGTGTATAGCTGTCTCCCATATATACGGCTTAGACCAGTAAGTATACACTTATTCGTTCAGACCCTTGATATTGGCACCAATGAAAACCTGAAGCCATTTAATTGACATTCAAAATGCCACGTGTTAAAACAACCTGGGGCGTTCGGCTCTAGTGATCTTGCTAACATAACATCCGAAGGACCATGGTGAGCTTATGCCGTAATGCGGCGTCCGTTGTCCGTCCGTCCGTCAACGTTTTCTTTAAAACGCTACTTGTACTGAACAGCTGTATGGATTTGTACTCAATTAAGTATGGAGCATCCTTGGGCAGACGGGACAAAATATAAGCGAATGGCGTTGCCCCTCTGGTTGCAAAGAGGCGTGGCCCAATAGGGGATTTTGTTGGTTAAATCAATACAATCCTTATGCTTCTTGACCACTAGAGTGATTTTATTCGAATTTGGCCTGAAGTATCCGTGGACAAATGGGACTCAAATTTGTATAAACGGAGGGTGTTGCTTCCTTGTGGCACAGGGATGGGGTCCAATAAGAAAAAATTAAGACTGATCTTTAAAAACCTTCTTCTCTACTACTGGAGGGATTTTAACCAAGTTTGGTTTAGAGCATCCTTGGGTGAAGGGTACTCAATTGTTTTTATTAACGGAGGGTGATGCCACTTTTGGGAATATGGGCGGGGCCAAATACGAGAACTTGTCGTAAATGTTCTGTACAATTGGAATTTGTTTAACTTAATTTGATCCAGAGCATCATGTGACAAAAGGACTCGATTTGTTTTTACAGATAGTGAGGTTCCCCTGTATGCAAAGGGGAAGGTTCAAGTAGGGGAAGGTAGTAATAAATGTTTAAAAAGGATTTTAACCAAATTTTGTGTAGAGCATCCTTTGGCAAACGGGTCACAATTGTGTATAAATTGAGAGTTGCTCTTACGAGCAAAGGGGCGGGGCCCAATAGGGGAAATTAAGGTTAATGCTTAAAATCCACCCCAATTCATGGGGGCAGAAAGAAGGGACATTAAGAGGGACGGGTGTTGCTGAGAGACAGAGCCAATATTTGCAAACAGATGCAGTTTTGTATGTAATCCGAATTACTTCCATTGCTGCGTTATTATCCAGTTTAGCGATACAGGCCCTCTGGGCCTCTTGATAGTTATAAGCAACTTTAAAATTGTGAACGGCTTCATTAAACATTAATTTGAGCGTCTTACTACAAATTTATTCATTCAATGACAATCAGTTGTGTTGTAAGGCTTAACGACTACAAATAAATTAGTGTAATCCATTTTTGCATATTGCTGTTACCTTTTGTGGTGCGATCACATGAGTGTCTTGCGTTCATTCGTCCATACATTATCTATTTTCAGATTGTCATATGATATTGAGATGATGATTGGTAAACGGCCTAGCTACTTCTTCTTAATATGCTGGAAGTTTATAGGACCTTTAGCCATGATTGTTATATTCATCGCCAGCATTATAGAGATGTTCAGCGACGGTTTGTCCTACGATATATGGGACGCAGCAAAGGTAACACACTCATTCCTAGCTCTACATGTTGATATCATTAAGACCATGAATTATCATTTCTGAAATACTGTATATGTCTTTGATTCTACTTTCTTCATTCGACATTTATACTGCAATCATACGTTTAAGCACTACTGCATTTGGAAAACAAAACCAGGATCGCAATGGGATCAGGGTCAATTTGACACTTCCCCTGCCTTCTTGTCTGCACAAACCGGAATACGTCACGATATATATTAAGGATCGCAGTAAGCTATTTGATTGGTTTCAGGCATAAAAACCTGACCAATAGCTAGGCTGATGCCTATCTTTTAAAGATTACAAAAAGAACTATACCCAAAGAACAACCGACTTCAATGTATAGTGAAAAAAATCTTTGATTTGGTCATGACATATTCTAGGGGTGCAAAGAAGATATGTGCACCGAGGGCAGAACCCGTGCATGTCGAGGATGGTTATACAAAATTAAACGCAAACAACGTCCGATATACCTGTTCTTGCATTTCAGGGTTACACAGTGACAGTCCCATTGCCAGGGTGGTGTCTGGCTATCGCCTTTTTGCTGGTGATGTCTTCCGTGCTATGGATTCCATTAGTTGCCGTTGTCAAGTACTTCAACATTATAGATTGGAAACCGGAAGTTCCAGCTTTCTTCCCAGAAGAGGAACTAGTAGAAGAAAAAAATATTAAGACTCACGTTACCACGACTTTCGAGAAACATGTTCTAGGTTTTAAACAATAACCAATGATAAGTTCACGGCAACTAGTGAAAGATACGCAAAGCAACAGTGAATCTTACAGAGCCGGGGCGGGACACACACCATGGTAACAGATGGATCAAAATCAGGGGAGATTAGCCATGTAACACACTGCACTATTTAGCTCGTATCATATTAGTGCTGGCATGATTGTATAACTATAGCCAGAAGTCACATGATCGAGGCTTAAAAGTAATATGTGAAATGATAAAAATAGATTATAAAGATCTAGAATGAGTATCCAGAATTAATTCTGTGATGTAAATGCAAATATGAGGCTAGGAAACAGTGCATCGCGGAGAAATATAACAAAGAAACATATTTTTGAATTTGTCAAGCAGGACAGATATACTAATGAAGTGTGTGATCGGTGTATTATATCATGTGTTTAGACATGTCGGGGATCAAACCAATTACATATCAAACCAGCTTGGTTTGCATTCGACAGACATCAATTAGGAACGGTTGACAATTAAATAGGCAGGTATCAGGTATGGACGGCTGTCAGGAAACGGACAGAAATCAAGTATGAGCGATGACCTAGGCATTGCATTCGGACTGGTTAGGATAAGGATTATATCAAAAGAAAGTTTTATAAAAAAACAAAAACCGATAATTACTCACGGCAGGGAAATGTATCACTAAGTATAGAATATAGAGGAATAAGAAACATTGTCCATCGATGTATTCTTCTATTAATATCATGACGCACGTTCATTTGCATAGTCAATCTTTTTACGTTTCCTAAATTATGTTTGTGGCTATATACAGATGCATTAAAATATGTTTCGTAAGTATGAGTAGAATATAAATATTAAAGTTTGAAGTAAAAGTAGAAGTTTGCTGATATGTTTTGTATGTAGTAAATATTATGCTTTCAATCTCAAATAATTGCTATGACTAATTTCAATTTCGTGAATATCCATTTTCATGGTGACGCTTCTGACTAGTCGACAGCGATTATTGTGTTCTTCTATTGTCATACGGCCCTACGAAAATTCATCGAAAGGACATATATGCACGTAATGAACATTACGAGAGGCATTTTCTTTGTTATAATGTCTTGAATTCTTGAATTCGCGGTCGAATCTCATATCGAAATAACATTGACGTACCTCTTTCATGTAAACGTTTAAAATTCATTCGGGTTTTAGTACATATCCATTTTTACGGATTCGGGAACAATTTTTTAATTTCCAAGCTTCATGATATTCTTTCCGATGAATATGAATTTCCTGAGTGACAAGGACAATATCATTGAGGGTTAGCAGGTTTGAGGTGTTTATGCTGTCAGTGGTTGGACTGCCGAGCGATAAGAAACCGATGGAGTAGTCTTATGCAGTAGATTAGTATGCATTAGTTTGTGTGTTTTAGTCATAATCAAATATGTGTAAACATAGCGCGTATATATATATAATAGAGTATAACAGTATAACTTGATATAGTTTTGTTAAACAAAATGACAATAAAGGTGTTATATATCTACAATCTTTATGCGTTTTGTTTAAATAATCACCAGCGTTTCAACGGAAGGGTTACAAAATAAATGCAAGTTATAATCAAGGGTGGTAGGTACATCGTGTACGCCGTTCCCGGACCCGGAGTAAAACCCCGTACCAAAGAAATAGAGATATTGTTATTTCTCAACAACGAGATCGTTTTCTTCATTGATTTAAAGTTTAATCAAACCAAACAATCGTCTTATAATTTTGAAATTGACGATAATGTGTATTTCAAGGGGGTAAATCTTGTACGCCGCACTCAACCGTGAAAATTACGGTTTTTTACATATCATTAGAAAAATAGAGACATGCTGTTTTCAGACATATAGAACAAAAATACCTTACCGTTTATAATTATGTAAGAACGACATTTTTCACATGAAATTCTGACTTTGTTGTGATCGCGGGTGTTTTGTTAACTCCCGTACCCGTGCTAAGGGGAGATCACTCCGTCAAGCTATGTCGTCAGGAAGACTCGTGCTAAATATTTTTATATGTAAAAAGCTTTTAAATATAATCATATCTTTATATCTTGTTGGTAACTTTATAACAAACTTGTATATTGAAAACAACTTCACAAAAGCTCCAGATGAAATTAAACAACAGGGCGGCTTTATCTTATACTGCCAAAAGTTTGTACGCTAGAGTATACGTACATGTCACTTTTTTCCAACCGTTACTCCTATTCAAAAATGACGACTTCGTAATCAATTTCAATAGGTATTAAAAAAATCAGCGTCTTAGGTTACTCATTTCATTCCTTAAACATATACGTTACCACTTCCAACAGATACGTTACACATAATAGTGGTCAAGTGTTACACTCATGCTACTTAACATTTTCACTAAAACACACTTTAAATCGATGTAATCATCACTTGTGATCAAATATATGAACCTATCCCAAATGTTCACATAACCAAATCGATTTTATTTGCGAAAATATTGCACCAAAATAGAAACGTGACCAAAGTGAACATATACGTAACATGTTTCCCAAGTGATATGATCCCTTATCCTCACATATCCCACCCTTTTCTTTCATAGTTTTTCACTAATGTATCCTTTAAAATCCATTCATAGTAGTTTACCTTATTTGAACATCTAACAAAACGTACACAAATTAACCATTATAATGCATTCAACTCTATTTAACTTGCTTTAAAACTGATGGAAAAGTTTTTTCCTATATTCATGTTCATAAAACAGCAATAAAAGTCAAAAGTATATAGGTCTCAGGACATAGATCATGTCGAAATAACGCAGTTTAGTTAGTTAGGTTAGCCAGCATTGTGATTGTAACATAAAATCTGCAGCAGGTATTGTTTTAATAAATATATTTATAATTTTTAGTTCAATTTAAAAACTTAAGTGATTTTGCTATTTTTTTTAATGTATTTGTATCCTAATAAAAGTTATAATGCGTAGTGAGTAAACATCCAATTCCTTTTGAAAAAGAACAAATAATTTCAATCATAGAACCATTTTTTATAAATGTATTATATTTATTTTTATTATAAATATACTTCTAAGATCAGAATCAAATGAAACCATTTTTTCTAATGATAACCAATCATTATGATAATCATGAATTTTTATTTTGTGAATTATCATTTATCTTATATATAGTTTAAAACAAATGGCCTCTTATATATATAGAACCGTGTCCTTGTTGCAGAACCTCGTAACATTCTTATAAATGTAAGAATGGCTATGAGTTTTACTTGATAACGACATAGCTTGACAGAGTGATCTCCCTTTAGTACGGGTACGGGAGTAAACAAAATACCCGCGATCTTCGCCCGTGATCATAATAAAGTCGATATTTCATATAAAAAAGGTCGGGTTTTTTTCATTAAAACTGATACAATTACAAACAATAACGCATTTTTGTTTTGTGGAACTGAAATTAATATACCATTAGACTCTATATTTCGGATAATTTGTAAAAAATGGTAATTTTCACGGTTGACTGCGGCGTACAAGTTTTAACCACTTGAAATATACATTATCGTCGATTTCTAAATTATAAGATGATTAAAAAACATTTTTGTAACTATGACATTAAGAAAATAATGTTTGAAATTATTGTATAATTTAATAAAAAAAAATAAACGATCGCGTTAATGAGATATTAAAATATCTTTATATTCCTGCTACGTGGTAAAAGATTTACCTACCACCATAATCAAGGGGTAAAGCTAGCTTACTATTGAGTTATCTCGCTTTGTACGATAATCACTATGAGCAAAACTTAACTTATAATATCTTACAATATAATTTGCCGAAATAGATGTTAATGTATAGATAGCACTATAAAGTCGGCATTAGGTCTACGCTATCGCAAGAATTCAATTTCACCAATATACCCTGCATCCAGCACACATACACACATGCACGCATACAAAAAACAAATGGCGGTATTATGTAGGACCTATATCATACTATGACACCCACCTGGAAACGTGAAACAACAAGAGGGGTGTGATCATATTCACCAAATCTAAACTCCAAGCAATAACAGTCCAACCAACGGTCGATTTTTCAGAACAAGTTTGGTGCAGTATTGATCTCAAGAATAACGACAAGCTCCTAAGTAGAACCATCTATAGAAGTCCAAACAGTGACAATGACAACTATATTGCTTTACACGAAGTGATTGCCAGTATGAACCGTCGACGTCATAGTCACATAGTCACATAGTCATCATGGGGGACTTCAACTACAAGGACATCAATTGGACAACCCCAACAACAACAGTATCGGATCAACACCTGGCTACAAAATTCTTAGAATGTACAAGAAATGAATTCTTCTACCAACATGTTACCAAATCTACCAGATTTAGAGAAGGTAATCAACCCACCACCTTAGAT
>JAUMHH010004350.1:0-11411 GCA_032359455.1 Chlamys rubida
AAACCTGAAATGAAAATTGACGTGTGCAAATTTAGAATACGAGGGAAAAGAACAACTAGTATGTGTTAACGACAACATATACTGGTGACATGCAAATAGTGATCTCGCCAGGTCGACCAAAGTTAAAGGTATAAGAATTTATATTTGCTTTGTTTCAGAGAAATTCACACGCTTTATATAGACTTTCAGATCAATCATAGGAAATATATCATGAGCGACGAATGAGCCTGTCGAATTGGCCTCGTGATACACTGTAGTAACTTGTACGAGATGCAAGACAGAGGGATGCTGCACCAGGCACGTGTGGCCGATCTTTGGCTTAACCCCCAATGAGGGTAATATATAGGACAGGTATTCATTTCAACCTCTATCATGTAAATAACATCTGAGAGAGCGTTTAACACCGTATATATAGTATCTAACACATTGTCGTATTCGATTAAGTGATAGCAGCATGAAGCAGAGTGGTCAGTCTCACTGTGCGGTTAGTAGTACTATCTACACAGCAGGAAGAGTAATATCAAAATACAATTGTATCCCTTGTTTTGGGTTTCCTGTGTTAGAAAAACAAACATTGGCGTTGGAATTAGCCTTGTCCATGAAATTTTATAGGGAAGAGGTTATAAAAAGCTTGATGGCTGGCCGATGCCATTTCATCTCTGCAATATTTGACGTAATAAGAGGAAAAGTAAACACGATTCATTTTGTTTTCTTTATATCTTCATGTTCCAAACAAAATAATAAAGCGAAATAACGATGATAGTCACAGCTTCGTTTGTCAAAGTAAGACGCGAACGTCATCTATACATTATAATGAAGTGTTTGGATCAAAGGAAAACTCCTAAACAAAGATTATGTATATCAATATATTATTAGTTAATGTTATTTCAACTATTAAAAAGTTATCGGATTGGTTGAATTGAAGCTAATGGATGAAGGTAATTAATTTGATGTTACATGCTAATCACCGCTTGCTTAAACTAAAAAGCATAAAAAACAATAGAATAAGTAAACGAAGAATAATAAGGTGTTGTTAAGTCGTGACCTGCTAACTGGACGTATCCAGTGTTGGGTAGTGACTAAAAGGCGGTATCATTGTTAGTACAATCTCAGTGACTTACTTACTGGACGTACCCAGTGTTGGGCAGTGACTAAAAGGCGGTATCATTGTTAGTACAATATCAGTGACTTACTTACTGGACGTACCCAGTGTTGGGCAGTGACTAAAAGGCGGTATCATTGTTAGTACAATCTCAGTGACTTACTTAACCGTCTTCTGTTTAGTTGACTGGTGATGCTAAACTTGATATGAAAAGTAAGACTGATAAGGTAAAGCTAGGCTTTAGAGGTATTCAGAAATGATCAGTCTACTTCAGTTTCAATCGCAGAAGTGAAAACTCTTTTTCAAAAAAAGAGCATAGTCATTGCATTACAAAATCATGGATTTAGATTTGTGTAGTTTTATTGAGTTCAACGTCCTATTAACAGTTTTTTTCCTCTAAGGTCGGTAAATACGAGCCTGTGAATGTTTAAAATAATATTTCTATTGTGTTGTGTGAGGATTATTAAACCTGAAATGAAAATTGACGTGTGCAAATTTAGAATACGAGGGAAAAGAACAACTAGTATGTGTTAACGACAACAGATACTGGTGACATGCAAATAGTGAGATCGCCAGGTCGACCAAAGTTAAAGATATACGAATTTATATTTGCTTTGCTTCAGAGAAATTCACGCGCTTTATATAGACTTTCGGATTGATCATATAGGAGGTATATCATGAGCGACGAATGAGCCTGTCGGATTGGCCTCGTGATACACTGTAGTAACTTGTACTAGATGCAAGACAGAGGGATGCTGCAAATACATATACAGGTAGGATTAATACTATCCGGGCACTCATTTTCGCAGCAGTAATGCAAGGTGTGGCCGATCTTTGGCTTAACCCCCAATGAGGGTAATATATAGGGCAGGTATTCATTTCAACCTCTATCATGGAAATAACACCTGAGAGAGCGTTTAACACCGTATATGTAGTATCTAACACATTGTCGTATTCGATTAAGTGATAGCAGCATGAAGCAGAGTGGTCAGTCTCAATATGCGGCTAATATTACTATTTACACAGCAGGAAGAGTAATATCAAAATACAAGTGTGTCCCTTGTTTTCGGTTTCCTATGTTAGAAAAACAAACATTGGCGTTGGAATTAGCCTTGGGCATGATATTGTATAGGGAAGAGGTTATAAAAACCTTGATGGCTGGCCGATTCCATTTCCTCTCTGCAATATTTGACGTAATAAGAGGAAAAGTAAACACTATTCATCTTTTCTTTCTTTATATCTTCATGTTCCAAACAAAATAATAAAGAGAAATAACGATGATAGTCACAGCTTCGTTTGTCAAAATAAGACTACTTAACCGTCTTCTGTATAGTTGACTGGTGATGCTAACCTTGATTGTATGAAAAGTAAGACTTATAAGGTAAAAGCTATGGTTTAAAGGGATTCAGAAATGATCAGGCTACTTCAGTTTCAATCGCAGAAGTGAAAACTCTTTTTCAAAAAAAGATTATAGTCATTGCATTACAAAATCATGGATTTAGATTTGTGTAGTTTTATTGAGTTCAACGTCCTATTAACAGTTTTTTTCCTCTAAGGTCGGTAAATACGAGCCTGTGAATGTTTAAAATAATATTTCTATTGTGTTGTGTGAGGATTATTAAACCTGAAATGAAAATTGACGTGTGCAAATTTAGAATACGAGGGAAAAGAACAACTAGTATGTGTTAACGACAACATATACTGGTGACATGCAAATAGTGATCTCGCCAGGTCGACCAAAGTTAAAGGTATAAGAATTTATATTTGCTTTGTTTCAGAGAAATTCACACGCTTTATATAGACTTTCAGATCAATCATAGGAAATATATCATGAGCGACGAATGAGCCTGTCGAATTGGCCTCGTGATACACTGTAGTAACTTGTACGAGATGCAAGACAGAGGGATGCTGCACCAGGCACGTGTGGCCGATCTTTGGCTTAACCCCCAATGAGGGTAATATATAGGACAGGTATTCATTTCAACCTCTATCATGTAAATAACATCTGAGAGAGCGTTTAACACCGTATATATAGTATCTAACACATTGTCGTATTCGATTAAGTGATAGCAGCATGAAGCAGAGTGGTCAGTCTCACTGTGCGGTTAGTAGTACTATTTACACAGCAGGAAGAGTAATATCAAAATACAATTGTATCCCTTGTTTTGGGTTTCCTGTGTTAGAAAAATAAACATTGGCGTTGGAATTAGCCTTGTCCATGATATTGTATAGGGAAGAGGTTATAAAAAGCTTGATGGCTGGCCATTTCATCTCGGCAATATTTGACGTAATAAGAGGAAAAGTGAACACGATTCTTTTTTTCTTTTTTTATGTCTTCATGTTCCAAACAAAATAATAAAGAGAAATAACGACGATAATCACAGCTTCGTTTGTCAAAGTAAGACGCGAACGTCATCTATACATTATAATGAAGTGTTTGGATCAAAGTAAAACTTCTAAACAAAGATTATGTTAATTATGTATATCAATAAAAGTTCTAACACAAGTTTAGGGGAATTTTTGCGAAAGAATTATGTATGAAATAAATAGAAAAGCTGGGAAATGTTGTAATTGTTGCACTTATAAATAATTGCACTTATATTTTGTATGTCACTAAAAAGTAAGTACGGCTCTTTAAGTGGAAAGTAAAGTTATTTCAACTACATGTATTTAAAAGTTATCGGATTGGTTGAATTGAAGATAATGGATGAAGGTAATTAATTTGATGTTACATGCTAATCACCGCTTGGTTAAACTAAAAAGCATAAAAAGCAATGAAATAAGTAAACGAATAATAGTAAGGTGTTGTTAAGTCGTGACTTGCTTACTGGACGTATCCAGTGTTGGGCAGTGACTAAAATGCGGTATCATTGTTAGTGCATATCTCAGTGACTTACAAAACCGTCTTCTGTATAATTGACTGGTGATGCTAAACTTGATATGAACAGTAAGACTTATAAGGTAAAGCTATGGTTTAAAGGGATTCAGAAATAATCAGGCTACTTCAGTTCCAATCGCAGAAGTGAGAACTCTTTTTCAAACAAAGAGCGAAGTCATTGCATTAATGGATTTAGATTTGTGTAGTTTTATTGAGTTCAACGTCCTATTAACAGTTTTTTCCCTCTAAGGTCGGTAAATACGAGCATGTGAATGTTTAAAAATAATATTTCTAATGTGTTGTGTGAGAATTATTAAACCTGAAGTGAAAATTGACGTGTGCAAATTTAGAATACGAGGGGAAAATATAAGCGTGCAGAAATCCTCTATGCACAACTAGTATGTGTTAACGACAGCAGATACTACATGCACATAGTGATCTCACTAGGTCGACCAAAGTTAAAGGTATAAGAATTTATATTTGCTTTGCTTCAGAGAAATTCACACGCTTTGAATAAAGAAGTAAAGAAGCTGGTTTCTGCAGTCGTCTTGAAGTTAACATAAACACAATCCTGATGCACTTCAATTGACGACTTGATTTGCATTCAAGGAAATCGAAATTAAATAATAAAATATGGTAACTATACCATAACACTAACCCTGTCAAAAGAGTAACTACAATGTAATTTTACAATACATCTGTTATTAGATATACGCATCCAGGCCTATGCAGTTACCACGTTAATGAAATATACCAACTCTACACTCTATGACGTGTAGACAAATCTAGACATAACATGTAACAGGCAACTTTGATCTGACTTTGATCGTTTGTACTCACACAGTTGTCCAATTATATTAATCTCAAACAAAGCAAACCTTTGAATAGGAATAATGTGAAACACAACATGTTAAATAAAAAAAGTTATCTTCCTTAAATGACAACGAAAACCCCTATAACTTATGGCTGTTCAACTGTCTTTAACTCTCATGTCATATTGAGTACTTCATGCACTGCCATACGTTCTGGTTATATCTGATTTACGTTCATTAGTACTTGTTGAACTTTCATAATAACGGGTTGTATTGTGATACATGTAAGTACTGGTTGTACCGCTGTCATCAGTACTCACTGCGGTCATGAGTACCAGTTGTATTGTCAGTAGAATTGTTTGTACTATCATTAATCAATGTTATACTGTCATAGTATTTAATATATTTGGTACGAGATGTACTGGTAATAGACATACTGTCGTTAGTCCCAAAAACGAGTCCCCAAAACGAGTTTGCTGTATTTCTTCTTCTTCTTCCTTTCTTCTTCTTATTCTTCTTCTTCTTCTTCTTCTTCTTCTGCTTCCCTTTTCCCAGAACAAATCTGGGGCTTGACTTATGATTAGATAAAATATCGATATTTTCCATTTATGGTATGGCAACCTCTACTGCGACTTCAATTTATCCTTCGAAAAACATGGCCGTCAAAAACTGGTTTCTCACTGCCCCAACATTAGCTTTTGTCAAATTTCAATTTAAGGATTCTTGGCAGATTGCATCGTGTATTTGGTACATTAGGTATTGTCAAATTTCAATTTAAGGATCCCTGGCAGCATGCACCGTGTTTTTGTAACCCCTCGGAATTCACATTGAACAAAATTGTTGCCATTGCCTGGCCTCTGATTGGTCGATATTTGGATATTGTCTGAATTCAATCAAACTGCAGATGAAGGTGTATCATGGCATTGGAAACAGATTGCAATGAATCATGTGTAACTTAGCAGTCTGTGGGACTCGGTCAACGGTCCCCCTTACGATTAGAAGCTGGTGAGGATATTTTTGCTAACTGTAGTGAAGAGCTGACATCTTGAAAGCCCATATCACGGGGCTGTCATGTCCTCAAATCCACTTCTAGTTTAAATAATATGTATGTCTATTACTCCATTACTCCACTATCATATTCCAGGTGTGAAAGGTTGACTGAGAGATAAAAATGTTATTGGAGAGCTGTCAACACATTGGTTGAGGAAGTAAGAGGTTATTGGAGAGTTATTAACACCTATAAATTGAGCATTTCATGTTATCGTTTGAATTTGGATCATGATATGTTACGGAATATTTACGGATTTATGTCAATATGTTGTAAAATGATAGCTACTTTTGAAGCTTTTGCTATTTCGGTGTGTGTGATAAACTTACGCAAGTGTTGACCCAGCACAAGGTGACATTACAATAAATGGTATATATCTCCTAGTAATGTACAACGTGTCCAAAACAAATTTAAATATGAAACTAGCCGTACATTGTATCCTTCAAATATAGTTTATATAGGGATCAATTGGATAATATTTTCGTAATTGTCTTAACGCAAATACCATACACATGTTACTCGAATCGTGTTAGTCGTTATTAAATGAAAACAAAAATAAGTAACTTGAACGTCTGAAACTTTCATTTTTATTTACTTTTTAAAATGGAAATATCAACTTTTAATCTAATGTTTATGCCAAGTCTTGTGACATTAAGATTTACATTTTGAGTCTAGTTTTTAATTCAAAATTTACACTTTGTCTAAAAGAAAAACACCCAAGGAAAAACTGAAAAAGCTCCATCTCATATTTAAGAATCAAAGCAAACTATAAAATTCACATTAAAATTATATTATACATTCCATTTTATCTTACAATTTTTAGAATAGAATTTGTGATGACTTGAATTCAAAAGAAACCCATAGCAATTCCAGCTTAGCCATGCAGCCAAAGGGAAGCAACCTGCACCATGTAGTTGTAGTGGCTCACCACAGATCAAATTGACATATATAAATATGATAATAGCCGATCTCAGACGGATAGGACTGGACCCAAATTTCCTGCAGGCTTTGTTAACATCAGAATCAAGACAATTTACATACGTCATGAAATTGAGTTTGGTGTTATTGATTTCAATGTCTTATCAACAGCTATGGCTAGTTAAGATCGCGCCTCCACGTGTGTAATGTAGGCCGTATGTGCTGGAGCACAGAGACATACGTTAAGAGCACGCCTCCACGTGTGTAATGTATGCCGTATGTGCTGGAGCACAGAGACATACTAATATTGTACAGCTACATTTGGACCTAACTAACGTGTTAAGAGTACTTTTACACGTTTTGGGGGTTTAGATCAATATTCTGTAAAATGATGGTTCATCATAGAGAGCTTTCCGCCCTTCTCGTATATTAGCATCCTTAATTGGGGGTGGCATTTTACCAAATATTGAACTGAACCCACCAAACGTGTAAAATTACTGTAAACACCTTAGTTTAGGTCAAAATATAGCTGTAACAAATTATCTGGTCCCTGTGTGCTGGAGGTTGTATGTTGGTAAGAGCTTTTCTGAAATGCCATGCCAGTGGCACAGTAATGCACCCGGTTGCATTATTCTACATGTAACGACAGGTTTACATATACCAGGTGGAGACCGCTCAGCACTAGGACCAAAATAGCGGTAACGCCAAGAAAGCGCTAAGAAAAAGGCTGTTAGGAAATAAAGAGAAAATATACGGATTCCAAATATTGCAATGGGTGCAGCTGAGCCATTTTTGGTCGCTTTTGTGTCCCCTACTAGGGGACACAAACGATGGCCTCTACTAGGGGACACAAACGATGGCCTCTACTAGGGGACACAAACGATGTCCTCTACTAGGGGACACAACCGATCATGCAATATTCTGCAGGTGGTCCCACATTAGTTGCCTCTTAAAACATGGGGTGGGGAAACAGCAGGTACATTGTTATCTCAATCCATGACCTGTGGGATGGCGTTACATAGGAACTGATAGACCTGATCTCAAAATTGCAACATTAAAGCTCAGGGAAAACAAGTTTTTTTCCTCGCAAATATTAAATACATTCCTGCCAATGTGAAAAGGAATATTTTGAATTCGATTTTATTTATTTCGATCTATGAAATTCATCCCAGAGAGTTGTTTAAGCTGAGCAGAGCCTCGCCAAAGTGAAAACAACTTGTATTTCATACGTGAAAGACACTTGTCTAGAATCATATATGTGTGTATCCTAAAAACAATGATTCTTGTGACAGCACCAAGAGCATACAGCCTAATTACTACAATTCTCCTTGGCGCTCAAATCACACAAACGCAAAGTTACAACTTTGCATCAAAATTGATCTTAAACTGTAATATCGGTGAATTATATCCACGTTTAAATTATCAAAAAGTGAAGCATAAAAAGTTTCCATTGTATGAGACTGAAACTTCGTTTTTACGAATCGTTATCACTAGTAGAATCTTCGAACATTGTCTTGTTTTGTTTTGAAACCAAAGAAATAAACAAAACAGCCTCAAGAAATTATTTCCTATTAGAGACCCACAAGCCCCAACAAGGATCATTTGGGAAAAATCAAATTATAATTTATTACAATTTGGTTTTATTTCTAGAATATATTTTTACAATAACAGTCAACACCTCTACGTACCACTGCACTGATATCACACCGCAGTACTTAAGTCTTCCGAGTCTCTTTCAAAGCCCTTTTCACGTAAATAATCCCGTAAAATCTTGAAATATATTTTTGCAGCACTTTTTATGATTTTTGACTCTTTCTCAATCAGATTTGTCATTTATTCGTCATCATTTACGCTCCCTTACCGAACAACTTGCCTGTCATCCGCCATATTTGTTTACAATGATAAGCCCGGTGATGTTAACCTCACGTGCAAGCGTTTAGCAGTCCTCGCAATTTGTCAGTACCTCTGTACGAGATTTCAGCCGATCACAGAGAAGAAAAACAGACAGAATATTTAAAATCTGTTTACGCCTATGGAAAGGGTGACTGTTTACGCCTATGGAAAGGATGACTGTTTACGCCTATGGAAAGGGTGACTGTTTACGCCTATGGAAAGGGTGACTGTTTACGCCTATGGAAAGGGTGACTTTTTACGCCTATGGAAAGGGTGACTTTTGGCAAGCTGATTCTGTCCGCCCCTACTTGGTTATGGTTTACTGATTTATATCCGTAGCTCGGCCAATCTGGTGTCTGATGTGAAAACAGACATACATGTATTATATCCTCTAATCCATCGCCCCATGTGTACGTGGTCGCTGATTATTACTATGTAAACGCTCCCCCGTTATATTAGGCCTAGCAATATCGTGTTAGAGACTCAAGTTGATGTTACCTGCCAAACAATATGTTATGAAGAACGACCCATTCCTTATTGTAGGCTCTCATTGTATGAATTCCCGAGGCTGACATTGGTAGACGTTGTCTGTCGGTGTCAATGACACCCTTGTTTCCTCTGTAAACAGTACCCGAAACACATTACCATAAGTGCTTCAACATTTTGAAACCTTTTATGTCAGTTGAAAATGTTTTGCTTCTACATTTTAAAAACATGTTTGTTTTAGTTAAAAACGAAACATGTGAAACAATTAAATGAAATCTACTGGCAATCTGAAATTGCAAACAGATATTTGTACTTCCATCCCTATTAAATAGCATTAGGCATCACACAAAAACTAGAACGTATCATACTTATAGAATAATATAACTAACAATTTTAGAATGTCGATACCATGAAAACTATTAATCATCAATGTTAAATTACTGGAAAAATAAAACAATGTTTCCTGGTTTTAAAAATTATGTTATAAAATCAAATTTACATATAGTCAAACAGACATTCAAATGTTAAATCGGAAATTGACACAATTTGATGTTCGTAACCTTTTAGACCCACTGTGTATACCGTTAAACCATTACAATAACAAAAGAGTAACTGCAATTAATAAGTTTTTATTTAAATTGTTAAATTAAACGAATGAAAAAAAACATTGAAATAGAATACAATGGTATCTTATTGTAAACACATATCTTATCAAAATATCTATATTCGGAAAGTTAGGCCCATATCTTTACCCATTCAGGAAAGCATTTCAATACTTTGAAATTACTATGGAATACGCAAATCCATAGCACAATATGAAAATGATTAAATATATGCTGGATATCGATTTATCATCAGAATGTTAACCCAACCCAAAGACGACAAGCAGTAAATTACTTTGTATGTTCTAGGTTGAATATCATTGAAACACTTCTTGTGTTCAGGGCAATATGCGACAAATTCAACTAAATATAAAAAGGTATCGTGCTTTATTTTGAATACATTTATGTCAAGTTACCTTGTTTCTATCTTGTAACTTATTAAAAGGAAGATATATTTTGCATTGACAAAGTATTGTGTATTGGTAGTGTGCCCTACCGGGTGACTTCACTCGTCTCCCCGAGGACAGCTGTGGCGTTGCGTATTCATTAAAGGAAGCCTTTTATAATATTAAGTAGTTGAAATAGGTGACTTATCAATGTGTTGCAGGGGAGCCGTTCTAGATCATTTTAGGAACTCGCTGAATATATTTGTCTCTTTCAGTTTTAACTGAATATCTGTCTTTTTTTATTTGATAACTGAAACAGTTTTTACAAATTGCGAATTTGATTTCTTGATGCGAACGCAAGATGGTAACTTCCATTTTGAAGTTTATTACATCACAAAATGACGACTGGCCTAGACGTTTCTTGTATAACGTTAAATCTTTTATATTTTACATTACGTCTCCAATCAGGAGTAATTGATCAGTGTCTGCATCTTCACAGCATTCAACTGTATTCGTGTGCTGTAGTAATTATATCGAACCTAGTTTGAATCACTTCCCTTTGAACTGTAAGCTCTGTTGTACGGCAAAATGCGTTACCGAAGCATCAGATTTGTATGAACACCTTACCGTTTAATGGACCATGCATTTGCCGTTTTAGGAAGATTAAAAAAGAGGTAAACAATGTCTTGCAAGTAGAGACTTAGGTAACACAAACATGTTGAAATCTGTACGTATTAACTCAGTCGAAGTAACACAAACATGTTGAAATCTGTACGTATTAACTCAGTCGAAGAAACTAATTCGTTGCAGAAAATTTGTGAATTCAAATACGTAATATGGCAATAATCAAATGCCAATAACAACTGAGCGATCGGCTAAAATTAGACGACAATTGTGAGTGTCAATGAATGCGTAGCTGACCAACTAAAACAGGTAAACATGAATCAGGAAATGGGGGAATTTCTCAAGCATGCTGCATCATTCCTAAAGTAATACCTCATTGACTTGCATCTGTTGTGTTGTCAAATTACGTCATTTTCACCGGAGTCAAGCTTTCCCCTGACCACAGCTTGGTGAACCACACATTATTGTTGTCCGAACCTGCCATCTGTGAAGTGATTTATGTCATGGATATTTATCTATCCCAAATACAAATACAAAACAAAGTAACAATTATTGTGATATCAAAGTTTTACTTTCTACACAAACAATGTACGTATTAAACGTGTCGAAACGTTGCGACACGTTTAATACGTACATTGTTTGTGTAAAAAGTAAAACTTTGA
>JAUMHH010004361.1:0-11411 GCA_032359455.1 Chlamys rubida
ACAAACCAATGACGTAACAATCAATACCTGCTCACAAGAGAAGATAACTCTGCAATACGCAAAGACGGAATATTCGTTTACATCACGTAACACTAAGTCGCCATACTTTTTAATGTCCAATAGGGTACCATGTCGTTAACATGATTTTATTTTTACCGGAGTTGTCTAATCGTGCCGAATAAATGTCCACCTTTACCTTGTTCTATGTCAGATATGTATGAGTTAGGGAATAATTATGATATTCAACTCGTGTCAATTTTCCTCTGTATATGACATAGTGTTAAATAGATGATCAACAGTTATTTCCTCATCCTATCTTGAGGTTTTGTCTAGCAGACAATTTTCTTATCCTTTGTTCATGCATAAAATCTGCAGTCCGTCTGCTGGAATCTCTTGATCCTATTCCCCAGGTCTTGACGAAGAGCACGTGTTTTCACGAAGAACTTTAAAAAACACGGTGTGATATATAAAACAATCGTCACTCTTTAGACTTCCTCTGTATTCCTATATGTTGAGGTATTAAGGTATGATGATAAGAAAATGTGTACAATGCTATTCTAATCCTTGGCATTGGTAATTATTATTTATAGCAGTCAACTGGTGACAGGTCCATTCTAAAGTGCTTGTGTACCCAAATGACTCTCATTTATCTGTTTTAGTTTAATTCGAGTAAAAGTCCGACAATACAGCTAGATGTTGCCTCTGCGCGAGTAAATGCTAGCAGTTATTGACTTTAAAATGTGAAAATATATCGTCAATGTTCTTTATTGGTTTACATTCGGCTTGTTTGTACACTAAGTATTCCTTCTAACCTTATGTTATGCATTGAAATCGCTGTTGAGCACGCACCTGCAGTGTCACGAACCTTTCCCTGAAGGAACAGTCACATTCTCATCGAAAAGACTTAGTTAGTCATTTGGTGTCTTATCAGGTGACGTGCTAATACCCAATGGTGTTATTGTATCCACTGTAAAATACGAAAATTGTTATATGTGTATAACTTTTAATTCCCAGAACTCACCAGTAAAGCTGAATCATGGTAAAAGAGCTCATTGTTAGAGATTTCACCTTTGGGTAAGTCATTATCAGTTCATACCTTGTATATAGACGACGTATAATAGGGGTATCTCTCTATCTAGACATATTAGTTTATCCTTGGTGACAAATAACAGATGATGGAATTACTGTTGTCATTGTGTAACTGAAAAGTGTTTGCTCTTTCGATATAATGGATCTGTGCTAGACTAGACACCAAGCACTGACAGGCAGAAAGAATTTATATTTTACGCCTTGAAGAAATTCGGTGTTTTTTTTGGTTTTTTTCATTCAGTGTGTTTTTTAATAATCACTTGATGTTGTTCAAAATATATTTGCTCTAAATGAAGATCCTAAAATATCATTTGCCCCCCTCTCTAATGCTATTCTTTAACGTCCCTGCAGGTAGGGCGTAAGAATTGTACCTGCTGCCTCCATTGCATGATCGAAAGAGGCGACTAAATTTTGGATCTTATCTGTTCTCTTCTTTCTAAACAACTTTCTTCTTCCTAATGTCTCCCTTGACAGTGCATCACTTTTGGACTTTAGTTGAGCGTTCGTCCCTGTGAGGAAGGTTTTGGGTTCTGTCCCCTGGCCGAGACATTCTACTCCTGTTTAACGCTCAGCAATTTAGGAGTGGGACGATGGTTCGCCCGTTGTCAGTATAACGTGACCGGGTTGGGTGTCCTGCTGGGTGTCTTCGGTAGTATGTTTCAGTGAGGTAGCACTATTAGGTCGGCATCAGTTCCGCGCTATCACAAGGAGACAGACACGAACATATCGCAGCCTCCCAAAACACACACGCATACACTACACGCATGCATCTTGCACACAGGGGAGGCCGTCCTTAATTGACCATAGCTGTTGATAGGACGTTAAAACCCAACCAACCCAACCATATTCTTTAAGTTTCATGCTCTTCTGGGTATATATGGTCTTTTGACCAATAGCCTAATCAACAAGGGAACACTGGTTCGAAGTTGTTTCAATATACGCTGCAAAAATTGAGGTTAGTCTTCAGGGTTTAACGTCAAGCTATAAATATCTAGTTTCAGTGTCTTTTTTAAGATTTACGACACAAACATCGTGTTTTAAATTGTTTGAAACTGACACGCTGTCCTTTATTTAACTGGAAATATAATGACAGATATCTTAATGGGGCATGCAACGCTTACCCTTCCGAAACACATGGGTTCGTCTGTTATATGGTGAACTTTTCGTGTCTCCTTAGTAATTTATCTTCCTTGTTAATAGTTCCTATTTTCAATTTTAGTAATAATACTTGTTTCCAGGTTTGTAGCTTCGTTGTCTTGACATTGAGTGTTGACATAATGACTTGCCGTTGTAGTGTTATTATGTCCCCAAAACGAAGTGAGGGACATATTAGTTTTACTCCGTTTATTATTATGTTCCCCAAACGAAGTGGGGGACATATTAGTTGAAACTTTACAAGTGTTCATCATAGTAAGGGGTGTGAAAACGACCTTTCATTTTCCGAACGGTCAACCAAGATGGCCGCCACGGCCTCTGATTGGTCGAAATTAAATGTTGGTTGATTGGGCTCCAATTTGGTATGTAGGTGTATTTGGGCACTGCGAACATAGCTGCGGGGGTGTTTGGAGGACATCTGTAATGGTCACCATTACAACTAGTACTTGTTATTGTTATAATTCGGCACATGTGTACCTAGATATCTTGTGTTAATGGGATATAGCATATTTCGCTTTTTTATGCCACCTGCTTTTATGGTGTTTTAATTTTTACTTGGCTTTCTGACTTCGTTCACGTGTGATGACATTTTTGAATATTTATCATGTTATCTCTATCATACATAACTAAAATACACTGGATATTGATAAACAGAATTTTATTAATAGAGAACACACATTTCTTCTAATATGTCGAGTTAGTCTCCACCAGGTACAATTGGAAGCCCCGTTTCACCGATTTTCATCAGACAGTGTAACCCCTGAAACAGATCAACATCGAAAATTCAATCGATTGGATTCAGTGTCTGAAACTAATACTCAATCATTTATAACTAGTAATTTTTGCGGTGGTATTATATTCTCGCTTTTCCCAATTGGGCCTTTTAAGGGTGGACAAGGTAATTATGATGCGTGAGTCAAACTCACTCTGAAGTAGGCTAGCATAGCGAACGCACCCAGAATCGTTTTTGAAATCTTGACAAAAATGCTTTTGAGAACCGTTTACCGACTTTATTGTCCGACGAGGTTTTACGGTTATTTTGAGAGCATTCTTGTAAAATGTGTTGGTCTTGATTTATCATCTTTATTATTTATTGCAAAACACTATTCCAAGTTACTTTAAACAGTATTTTGCTTAATCCTTCAACATGATTATTACATAAAGATAATCTCAGAGTGATAAGAAAGCGAGCTTAGTTGTTAAGTAGACAATACACCAGACACAAACAATCAACAATTTCCATAATTAGGTGATACAATCTATACGTACGGTGCGATGTCCCACTCAGTTCTCCAGGGTGTCCAGTTGTAAGTGTCGGTCAGGGGGATGGGGAGGTCAGAGGTCACGGCTACAGCTGTAAACACAAAGTGATGTCCTAAATCCATGAACGGATACTATATATATATATATGTATAACCTTGTTCTAACGCTAATAAAACATCGTTTTATGTAGAGGCATGCTCGGACTTTATGCAGGCGTCATTTATATCAACGGGCATAATTCTAACTCAAGTATTCCAACCGGGAGCTAGAACGTACAGGGTGCTGACCAAAAAAAAGAAGCTCTTTTTTACGTAAAACGTTAACGTCATATATTGTTTCATGTTTTTAAAAATAAAACATCATGCATAAGTTATATATATACTAGCAATTTAACATGGGTAATCTGGATTCCGATAACACTTTCCCTAACAAACTATACTTTTCTTTCTTTAATGTATAAGCAGGATCATTCATGACACATGGGAACAGTAAATGAATTTATCTACCATTTTCAAGTATGTACTTCTGATATTGATATTATATCAACAGAAGGTTAGGAATTATCAAGGAAAATACATTTGTACATTAACGTTACAATATACGAGATAGAACTGGATTTTCTTTTTTTCATACGAAGTACTCAAATCTAATCGGTCAAACCTGCTTTCCAAACCACCAAGGAAAGAAAAACCTTAAGGCAATGCAAATACATAGAAAACATTGATCGTCCTAATGGACATAGCAAAATACTATAACGTTGCTTCTTTTTTAAATTGTGCAGTTGAAATCATTATCCCGGATAAAGTGTGAACGGTGTATATGCATCTTTGGTCCAATTTTTGTTATTTCCCCCATGAAAACTTATGTAAATTTAGTCATTAGCATTGACTTGGTTTTGCAAATATATAGCATATACAATTTGAAAAACATTGTTGTTTTTTGTTTTGTTCCGTTTCAAAACCCCAATGATTAGCGAAAAGTTTTCATCAAATAATCGTGTGTATGACGGTGCTGTCTGCTTGTGTCAGAGCTGACTTGAGGCCTGTGTGTATGACGATGCTGTCTGCCTGTGTCAGAGCTGACTTGAGGCCTGTGTGTACTGACCGTGGTATGATGTTAACTTACGTTTCACCTGTATTCTTTCAACAGGCCGTTTGCATTTCGGTAACCATGACAACAATTTGCTGTAAATCCCATGATAACATCGTCCTTGAGTCTTCTCCGGTGAAAATGCAACCTTTTTTGGAGTTGACATTTTTTTCCTGTGGTTCTTTGATATTTTCCAAGCCTTCCATTTGGTGCGGACCGTGTTTGTTCCCTCGTTTAGTTTGCTTTTCAAACCCTGCCAACCCCGTCTGAGTACACTGCAGCTGAACAGCAATGTACAATATCAAAATTAGGTATAGTAATGAACTAGCTTATGTTCACATAATTAATGGCAGGTTCATTACTGGATAACGATAAGATATCAATTTAATGTCGTAATATTCCATCCCGACTCTCCAAGAAGAACACACCATTGTCTTGAAACAAATGTAATGTCTTTTACCACATTTGAAAGCTTTCTTGTGTAGAAAATCTAAAATCCAAAAAGCCTACTTTGTATCTGACAATGACGATGTCACAGATTTACTTGAAAACAGTAGCAAATGTAAAAGGTTTAGTTATAACATGTTTAGCAACTAATAGTTCAAATAAAACTTACTCCAATGACCATTTCTTCGGTGAGCATGCGTAGCCATACCGGATGTACCGATACACCATGAATACACACATAATGACGATAAGAGCCACGGCTACTACGCATGCGGTGAACCAGAGGATGTTTCCGGGATGGTTGAAGAGACTATCGCCCAGTACTGGGCTGACGAGGATATTGGCGTAAGCGTAGGATCTATCGCCATGAGAATATGCCTGGAAACAAGAAACACAAATTGATTAAATGTCACCTTTAGTTTATACTTATCTTTCGGGAGTTGTTTGTTTTTCTCGTCAAATTAATAAGGAAAATATACCATTATGAATTTCAGTATCTCCAAGATATATTTTTACATTTAAGAAAGCGAACACGAATATTATACTTTAATGAAACGAGGGTAGGGGTTTTCCAAATAACAAAGGTTTGACGAGTTAACAAAAGGCTATCAATATTAAGGACGAGTTTAATTGAAAATAAACGGAATAAAACAAATTCAACATCATTTTGATCACATCACCGATATTGTACGCGAATATTTGAAAATATATTCTGGCTGAGCATTGCATCAATATAAATCTGATATTTCGAATGACCAAATCGATGTAAATAGTTCCCTTGCTTGCTGCCATATACAAGATCGTGTATATTACCTGTATCGTTACATACAGGGTCGTGTATATTACCTGTATCGTAACATACAAGATCGTGTATCGTACCTGTATCGCTACATACAAGATCGTGTATATTACATGTATCGTTACTTACAGGGTCGTGTATATTACCTGTATCGTTACATACAGGGTCGTGTATTTTACCTGTATCGTTACATACAGGGTCGTGTATATTACATGTATCGTTACTTACAGGTAGGTGTATATTACCTGTATCGTTACTTACAGGTAGATGTATATTACCTGTATCGTTACAATCAGTGTCGTGTAAATTACCCGTATCGTTACATACAAGGTCGTGTATCTTACCTGTATCGTTACATACAGGGTCGTGTATATTACCTGTATCGTTACATACAGGGTCGTGTATCTTACCTGTATCGTTACATACAATGTACAAGGTCGTGTATCTTACCTGTATTGTTACATACAGGGTCGTGTATCGTACCTGTATCGTTACATACAAGGTCGTGTATATTACCTGTATCGTTACATACAAGGTCGTGTATATTACCTGTATCGTTACATACAGGGTCGTGTATATTACCTGTATCGTTACATACAGGGTCGTGTATTTTACCTGTATCGTTACATTTACATGCATGGTCGTGTATCTTACCTGAATCGTTACATGCAGGGTCGTGTATCTTACCTGTATCGTTACATACATGATCGTGTATCTTACCTGTATCGTTTCATACAAGGTTGTATATCTTACCTGTATCGTTACATACCAGGTTGTATATTTTACCTGTATCGTTTCCTACAAGGTCACGTGTCTTATCTGTATCCATACATACAGGAGGGTGTATCTTACCTGTATCTTCACACTTAGTGTCGTGTAGTTGTAAAACTCGGCGACAGATTTGATGAGGTAAACCCACGATTCCTCATTTACGTCAAAATACTGGAGATCCCCGTCTATTAGTGAATACTGGATATCATTGTAGGTGTAGTCTATATCTGTGGCGGAGACAGATACTATACTTGATTTCACCTGCGGGGAGAGTGTAATGTTTAATGTTCAACTAGAATGAAAATACAATATTTTTTTTATATTTTTTTTGCAATTTAATTCATAAAAATTCCATCAGAACAGTTCAGTTTTGGTATAAAGCCATTACTTTAGTTTTGACGTTCACATGTTTTCATTCTTTTCCATGGCCCTTTTCCATTTTTCTTTTTCATTATTACAAAACCGTTTCGTATATTTACCGTGTATGACTAATAAAATTAACAAAAAAATACCGAATAGTCATTGGGGATGTTGGCCTCGAACGTGTCGGAGATGAAAATCGGTTGGTTATCATTACTGTCTCGAAGGGTGACTTGTACAAGTGTCGTTGCGGTCAATCCACCCGTATCGGTTACCATAATGGTCAGATTGACCACTGCTGGCATTCGGCCATCATCGATATCGTATACGACAGCAAACTCCAGAATTCCGGAAGTAGCATCGATGGTGAAGCGCTCTAGGGGGTCACCTGCAGCTATTGAATACGTCAGAGAATCGCCAACGTCAGCGTCTGTCACAGTGAACAGCGCACCTGGCAGTGAGTAGCCGACCTGAAACAATACCGTTTTATTAAATGCTAAGCCCCTTTCCGAACCTTTTCAGTGTGTTGGTCCGGATTCATTGTTTTGGTTTGATAAAGCTATATTACTCTTAGACTTTGGGGTTTCTTCAACAACTACATAACCATTGAGTATATTAACTCTCGCGTCTTACCAAGGAATTTGCGAAAGATGAATGTGGAAGGGTTTAAAATCTTGACCATCGGTCGCAATTCAAATAAAGTTCATATTCTAATCGCATAGACACTCACACCAGTAAGCTACATGTGTGTCCCGGACCTATGCACAGTTGATTGTCGGCAATACATGTACGTGCAACTTCCTCCCCAGACCATTCTGGACAGAACATTTTATATAATATACAATGTATCTACATTGGACCCGTGTATTTTCCAAACTTAAGGTGTGAAAAACTCAGACATTCCAGATTTATAAATGCGTAACAGCTCCATATCGGTTCTGAAATGTAATTTCACTTGCAATGTACTGTACATATATGCGTGGCGTCTTTAAATCGTCATTTTGTTCAGCGAAAAAAATATATACCAACAAAACACAGTCGGCAAATAGATATCGCCTCACAAAATTAATTTAATATCTCCGGCATACATGTAGCATACCTTCCTCTGCTCTTTTAAAATATATTCCCTGGCTTATCGGTACATTAACAATAAAATCTGCTATATTCATTGTTACTTTTGAAATTTACCTGTCTGTGTATACCTAATTTCTGGGTTAGATGTGGTAGGAAATAGTCAATCGTTATGTACAATAATGTAGGTATTGGAGATAGGAATTCTTTTCCCACTTTCGTAGAACTCGGGATCAGAAACTCGGCAAGCCTTGATTCTTCAACCCAGTTATAAAGCCAGGGGAATCATTTCAAAATCCGTTATACGGTATGTATCTTTCATGAGTGATACGCGTGTATCGTCAAGAGAAATGTACATACTGTATGACAAAGAGAAATGTACATACTGTATGACAAAGAGAAATATACATACTGTATGACACAGAGAAATATACATACTGTATGACAAAGAGAAATGTACATACTGTATGACAAAGAGAAATATACATACTGTATGACAAAGAGAAATATACATACTGTATGACAAAGAGAAATATACATACTGTATGACAAAGAGACTCACGTTCCTGTTCTCGTAGTCTATAATGTAATACATCTCACTAGCAAACACAGGAGCATCGTTATCATCTAGGACGTCGATGGTCAAGGAAGAAGGACCGGCGGTCAAGGACCCATCGTCCACTGTAAATCCAATGGTGTATTGAATAACCCCTGATTCGAAATCAAGGCTTTGTATCAACATCAGTTGTTTTGCTGAAAATATAAAAGTAAAACTTTTGCTAAAAAAAGTATACCTGTGGTGGTAATTTATGCAAAATGTTGGTTAACTTGTAGTTTATACATTAGTAACATAATACCTTAGACCTCACACTGTCTGCAATCGGACTGCACTTAGTATAACCAGAATAACAAACCTCCCATGACATTTAAACTTGCTTATTGCCTCAACTTTTGTGACGTCAGAATCGAATGGTCAACAAAGCTCTATTAACGGACGATTGTGTTCACCTCATACGAGTTCGTTATTGTATTCTAACTTTGGAATTACAAATCACGAAAGGAATTATTTTATTGCACGTGGTTACTCTTGATCATATAGCTTGGCCAATCAAAAACATCTGAGGTCAAAAGGTGGCCAACTAATAATCCCTTTCCTTAATTATATCATAACGATATGGAATGAACGGTTCCCCCAGCCATTGATGGGAGGTTGCATTGTATCATGTTTATCATCATTCAATAATAACCATAGGACTGTGTTAATATGGCATTTACTGTCTATATGAATGACACAGCTTTTCAGGCAAATGTCATAATATGCGCGAGTGCATTATGATTGTTTGCCTGCAATGCCTTTTCATTCATATGGACTGCAAATGCCATATCAACACAGTTCAATACTTAGACAGGCATTTACCATTTTTCATGTCATCATTTTAATAGAATTTAAAAAGTGGTTATTAAAAGTCAGTATTTAGTTCTAAATATTGTAGACATCATGTATGCCTGTTCAATAAATAGAACAGCCATCTTATATGTAGAGTCAGTGGTCATACATTTTCCATGTATGACCTTTATAATGATGACTGCAACACGTGGGTCATGGCATTTACAGCCAAATTAATGCCATCTGCAACCGCCTTCATGTAACACCTCAAATCCTTCGTTGTTTCATGTTATTGATACGGACACGTGTTATATAGTTGGGCAGTGTAAAGGCCTACTACATTCAAACCACTCGAAAATAAAATCTTTTGAAACAAACTACATGTACTAAAATAAGTTACTGTCGGTCACTTACTGCTGACGTCGAACTGAAACTTCGCTGCCGCAGAGGACGGTGTGTAGGAAATGGCGTAATTCAATACATCGTCTGTGTCACGCTCTGTCACATCTAAAGTGAAGATCGCCGTTCCTATGGCGACGGATTCCAGAATATTCAACGTCAGAGGTAAATTGTTGATGGTTGGCTGGTTATTGGCTCCTAAAAGGTAATGACAGGAGTGAATCAAAAACGTGAGCAAATGTTATGTCACTACTTCACGAACCGGTGCGCGCGTGGTCTAAATTTCGACTTAAAAGGTTGTTTTTTCTGGTAAAACAATGCAATTAAAATTAAACTAGGTATGCTTCATCTTCCAAAAGATTAATATGTATGTGTTGAATGTAAATATATCATAATGAAAATAGGCAAAGGTGGTTACAAGAACTGATTCCCTGCTTTAAGCGACACCAATAGGCTAGAAACTGACTCGAGATGAGGGGGCCAAGCGTGGTACAGCTGGTGGACGTTTATTTGCTGTGGTAAGGAGATAGGAAATGATAAACTTCCACCTACGTGTGGACACTATATTGTTCGGGGGGCTGATCCCAGGGCTCCTCAACCCTGGTAGCCTCCAAAAACAACTGAATATTCGCATATGAATATGTCAAAGATCTAATAATATGAGACTATCAAAATGCTGAGGGATTAAAATTTGTTTTTACCTTAAAAAAAAAAAAAAATCCATTGAGATAAGGATACTAAATGTCGTAAAACATTCCTTTGGACTGCTTTGTTCGGCGTGATACGACCTTATAACGATGATAATACGAAGCACGATGGAAAAAAACAAAAGATTTGGAAACTAAACGTGATACAAGCGTAACGGTAATAATGAGTATGTGGAGTAGAAGCGGAAATAATCGAAGTTTGGTAGAACCTTACCCGATATGATGATATTGAGTCTCTTACAACCTTACCCGATATGATATTGAGTCTCTTACAACCTTACCCGATATGATGATATTGAGTCTCTTACAACCTTACCCGATATGATGATATTGAGTCTCTTACAACCTTACCTGAAATCATTATACATTAAGTTTACTAGTATTTACCTGAAATGGTGATACAAAGTTAAAAGTTTACTTAAAATACATCCTCGGTACTCCATGGTATACGCTCACTTACGCTCTCTGCACTCCTGGAATATGTCATAGCAAAATCCCACCTTGTGGATGAGACAAGAAAGACTAGTTTGATTATTTTGTTTTCATCAAAAGAATCTCACGGTCGCGTAACGGTAAAAAAATAATGGTTTGAAGTCGGGTGTTGCTCCTTTGTAATCTTCAAAGGACATATACATAACCTAGCGATTGTCAGGATGTTTTACCTGACACCAATCAAATAGCTAGCCGCGTGCCTTCAATTTTGCTATGACATATTCCAAGGGTGCAGAGAGCAAAAAAGAGCATTGAGGATGCTTGAAATGATGATGCTGAGTTTTGAAGAACCTTACCTAAAATGACGATACTCAGTTTAGTTAACCTTACCTAAAATGACGATACTAACTTTAATTAACATTACCTAAAATGACGATACTAA
>JAUMHH010004372.1:0-11409 GCA_032359455.1 Chlamys rubida
GGTGGGGTGTCTGTCCAGTGATCATCAGATGGTGGGGTGTCTGTCCAGTGATCATCAGATGGTGGGGTGTCTGTCCAGTGATCATCAGATGGTGGGGTGTCTGTCCACTCCCACAGGGATCTGAGAATTTGTTACAGCTATATTTGGACCTAAACTAAGGTGTTCAGAGTAATTTTACGTGTTTTAGGGGTTTAGATCGACTTTCGGTAAAAATGACACCCCCAAATGATCATATATATACGAGAAGGGCAGAAAGCTCACGATGTCGAAAAGTCTACCACACCTAACTTTCTTGCATCAAAAACAACATTTGTAGTTGATCTACCGGAAAAAGGCTTAGTCTTTTAAAACCCTCCTATATGCAGGTAAAATGTATTCTCCTTCCGCAGACATGATATCCATTTCCTCCAAAAACACACTCCATTTCAGAGTATCAAAGTTTTTCGCAGTCATCGTGCCACATTTTGTATATTAATGAGGTCGACGGCAACCTCGTGCCAAAACATGTAGGGTTGGTTGATTAAGCGAACATATGGCTGCGCTTCCAGCGAATCACACCACAGGTCTCGGCACATGGCCGACGTCAATCTAATTTATATACAAAAGATTTGGACTCAAATTGCTTGCATTACTCGTTTCTTTATAGAAGTATCTCTACAAATGCAAGATTATTAGAATGTATCACCCCTTTGGGGATGAGATAGGGGAATCTCAACCTGTGGGGGAGATTCTTAAGTTGCCAAACACGAGGCTTTGCGAGATTCCCCTTTCTTACCGTCAAGGGGGTGAATGATTCTTTTTCTCTTTCCATATTCACCCATTGTGTAACATTTGCTTATCATAGTAGTGTTTCAGGCTAAATTCAGAGTTGATGCGACGTTTATGAATTGTTGAAGTGACGTCATTGTATTGTTGACGTGACGTCATACCATTGTTATAAGTAGGGGAATCCCCCCCCCCTCTCAACCCTAGGGTGAGAGACAAGGAAATCTCACACTGGTTAAAGTGCAGATACACCTGTCCAGGGTAAGAGAAATACATGTCCCATACAATGTTTGTATCTTATAGGTGTACACAATGACATCATATTGTCTCAAGTTTGATGTCAAGAAATTATTTTCAACCCTACACAAAGAATTGGCAATAAGTATATTTATTATATTTTACTATGAAGATGTTACAGGAAAGAGAGTAGTGTGCTTGCACCAGGGATCAAACCTGCGATCCCAGGGTTCCTAGTCAGACGCTCTCTCTACCACTGAGCTAAAGTGAAATTCCCTCTAGGGCGAAATTACAAGGCAACCATAATCTTATGTACAATTAGGATTTTCAATATTTTTTTGATTTTGTATTTTTCAGTTGGAGAAATTAACAGGATCCACAGCAAATACATTTCTTGAGTATATAGAAGGCAACCATAATCTTATGTACAATTAAGATTTTCAATATTTTTTTGATTTTGTATTTTTCAGTTGGAGAAATTAACAGGATCCACAGCAAATACATTTCTGGAGTATATAGAACGTAATCTCCCAGAGGGTGTAGCGATGAAGGTCACAAAGGTAATAATGAATTTAGAATGATCTACTGACTCTGTTTTTGAATGAAATGCTGGTGGGATTATCATTTACAGTAGATAAGAAAGCTCTAGTACAGAACACAATTGTCAATAAACTATTCACGTTTAATACCCCTGGTCTTCACTACATGTATTTATTGACTACATTTTCAAACTAAAAAAAACACCCAATAATCTCATTTCCTGATGGAGCTTGTAAGTACACAACCTACGCCATCTGAAGCAAGATATTACCTGTTACTTGTCCAACTTTTCAAAAGAGGAACTTTGTTTTTAGCTCAACTGGCCCAAAGGGCCATGTGAGCTTATGCCGTACTGCGGCGTCCGTCCGTCCGTCTGTCAACTTTTTCTTTTCAACAACTTCTTCTGAAGAACTGGAGGACCTAGGGTCACGATATTTAACCAGTAGGTAGATGGGATGGAGTGCTATAAACTTTCCTCATAAAATGACCTTGACCTACTTTCAAGGTCACAGGGGTCAATTATGTTAAAAAAATTCAAACAACAATATTTAAAGGACCATAAAGACTAGAGTCATGATACTTGGGTATGTTATGCAGACCAGTAGTGCAAATCTTTTTTTTTATTATGGTAATGCAGTCAAAGTTCAAAATATAAGTGCTAGCCGGGGTCAAAGGTCAGTATAGGTAAAAACCTTCCAGTTCCAGTCATGATATTTGGCCAGTAGGTACCTGGGATGGAGTGCTATAAACTTTCCTCATTAAAATGACCTTAACCTAGTTTCAAGGTCACAGGGGTCAATTATGTTAAAAACTTTCAAACAACAATATCTTAAGAACCATTTGGTCTAGTCATGATACTTGGATATGTTATTTCATGTAGTGTCGATGTCGATGTAAGCTGATCCAGCTTCTTGGACTAGCACTATGTAGACTAGCAGTGTGAATCGTTTTCTTTATTACAGTAATGAGGTCGAAGGTCAACTTTGAAGTGCTAGCCTAAGTTGAAGGTCAACGTGGTATAAAATTTAAAATTAAAATTTCACAACAACAATAATGAAGAACCATTTAAGAGATGTTAAAATGTCTTGTGTTCTAGTTACCAAATTTGGTCTGAAGTTACATGTAACAAAAGAAACAGGTGAGCGATATAGGCCCTCTGGGCCTCTTGTTGTAATAAGCTGGTTTACAGATGTTATTTTGTTCTCATTGTAGTTTGAACTGCAGACCCTCCCAGAACATATAGTGCCGCCTCAGCCGGAATTAACAGCATAGCAGCAATATGTGCACATGTATATGTTAAATGGACAATTTATATTTAGTGTACTTGTTAAAAAGGTGTCAGATGTAAGGCCAAAATAAAAATACATACAAAGTGTTATCTTGTGTGTAGTTCTTTGTTACATGTATAAAGCTTACTTATTACTACTGCTCCATCATTTGACTTTCAAATTGATTATTAGCCAATCATCATCTCCATTTGTGTTGCTTAAGCTCACCTGGCACTTTCCCAACTTGAGCCAGTGGTATATGGTGTGTTCGTCATCTTGTTAACTTTTTTTTTGAACGTCGTAACAACTTCTGATGAATAACAAAGAGGCCTAGAGCAATGATAATTCAGCCAGTAGGAAGGTACGTGCGAAATTACTTTTGAGAACAGTTCCAAGTTTGGCATCACTATTTCTCCAGCAGTACATGACAGATTTGCTCATATTTCATATGTAGGTTTCCCTCTTTCTTATTTACGCATGTTATACCTGGTGATGGAATGAAAAACAAGATGACCACCAGGCAGCCGTCTGGGATTTTGATAGTTAACGTTTATCATTCCTTTGTGTATTTGCCTGGTCTTCCAGTTCACTAGTTTTGCAAATTTCTATTTTGAGATTCAAGCTGTTTGATAAAAAGAGATTTTAAAATATGGCTGCCAGGAAACAGTCTGGTTTGCTATGAGGATGAGTTTATTATGTAATACCTGTTTACAGTTTAGAAAAATACACCTAATCAATATATCATATCTACATTTTTACTCCGAATGTGGAATTTCACCATATATATTACACACATGTACTCTTTTCAGTGGTGAGATACAATACTTGGTACACAGAACACCTACATCATGTAAAGTACACACCCTCCAGCATGATACATAAGTATGGTACACACACCCCAGCGATGATGCACATATCACCACCAGACTGTATTCTGTGCACAACAATGTATCAATAGATGGTTTTGTGTACCACACAGTACATCACCACTGTGTGATCTGTGTACCACACAGTATATCACCACTGTGATCTGTGTACCACACAAAATGGTTCACCCCGGCACTTGGGGGTGTTCTGTGTACTACCAGTGATTGAGTATCGCCACTAGAACTGGGGGTATTTTGTGTACCACCACTCGGGATGTTTTTGTGTACCACACATAATGCATCACCACTGGGTGCGATTTGTGTACCACACAAAATCATGCTCACTGAGGGTGACCTGTTCACAATAAATTATCCTGCTTTGCTGTGTATAATAGATGAATGTATCATGAAGACATGCGTGGCCCCATAGCAATAGCATTAGAGTAAACTCAAATAGATCCTCCTTCATAATCATGTCAAAAGTCTGGATGGTATGTTTTGCACACTTTTGTGTGAATGGGGTGGTTTCCATTTTTCGTCAATTATAATCGGGCATGTTTAATTGTCTGGAAAATCTTAATTGAACACGGACAACTTCACATAAAATTATATTATTTTTTTCAAGACTTCAAATTGGCTTAAACCTGAATGATTGGAAATAATTGACTGCTGGCTCTAGTTACTCTACTTTGAAAAGTGATGTGGAAGCCATCTTCTGTTTTTAAAACTTTTTTTTTACTCCATTGTAATAACTTAATAAAACGGGATGTTTCACACAGTTATGAATGAAAGATCTACTTTGTACACTCAATTAAAATCAGTAATTAAAAGTTATTATAAGCTCAATGCTCACTCTGGTTGGTTTTACAAGAAGGACAAAGGATTCAATTTGAAAGAAATACAATTTTATTTTGAAAATTGTACACTATTCAACCACTATTTAATAGCCGTATGCGGTCCTTCAGATATTTGTCCTCTTGATGATTCCTGGAAGGGAAAGAAATAAGTCAGGATTAGATTTTAAATTAATTTGCCAAGGAAACTCTTTTCAAGCAAAATTTCATTGTGAAAGCAATGTTTAATAAACTTTTCACAATAAAATAAAATAACTTTTTAGTCAAGAACTTGATTCGTACCAAGAATGAAATATTTTAACAAATTATTTATTAATTACTTCTGTTTCCAATAGGTGTTATGTGTTACTTATATAGAGTTGAAGATAAAACTACATACTACGGTAAACATTTCCCTCAAGGACTTACATCAGTCACAAAGGAGGAAGTGGATTCCAGTTGATGGTGCCAATATATTCTTCACTTTGAAGGAGTAGCATTCCAGACTATTATGCCAAAAACCAAGCACAGCCCAGTGTTGGTACCAAAATTAAAATGCCTATGTCGGTGAAACTGGAGAAGATTTCCAGTCTACTGTAAGCCATATTGTGGTGCAATTCCAGCCTACGGCGGCCAAACTGGAGTGGGATTCCAGTCTACGCCAGCCAAAACGGAAGGTTAAAGTTGACCACTTAAGTTAGTTTCCTGTCCCTTCAATATGCATGCCTTCCAGTCATGTTGGCCCCTCAACCATTCTCTCTGATGAGCAAAAAACAGAGGCACACATACAGGTTGGTGAATAATACATGAAAAGCAGAAATTAAGTGATCTGGAGAAGTACACATTATTGAGGTAAATCTATACATATCCAGGCGCCAGTTTCTATTTTCAATGTAATACTATCGATTCTACTTCACAAATACTTAATTTTGCATTGCTTTTAACTTCTGTTTGAATGTCCTGTTCTATACAAATAATTGTTTGAATTTGCAATGGATGCATGATTAAAGTGGTTTTACGTAAAAGCAATATCTCTTGAATTATACTAGTATTTATGTCATGAAGTCCTTGTTTTAAAGCATTCCTTTGGTCTTCAAATTGCACAACAAAAGTAAAGGATGTTATAGTCCAAAATATATCCCGACCTATGGAAGGCAAAGAAAAAATAGTTATGGTATGTGATCCATCTGGAGGCAGCACTAAACAACTTCTCATGGTGTTGAGTAGTCCATAGAACAAAAACGCCCTCATCAAAATGGTCACAATTATCTTTTATGTTCTCATACGAACAACAACAGTGTAACTGAATAACCCTAGATAAAAGCTTTTAAATATAAGTCAAATACCAAATTACTACACTAAATCAGTTTTTCTCCTTTTGCTGTGGGTAAAAAAAATCATAAAACAACTGGAATTAGTTATATTGGGTGAAGAATAAAACATAACATCACAAATCTTATAATTAACAACCGAAACTGAATCTAATTTGGAGTGAGAAAAGGGAAAAAAAAGTAATATATGACTTGAATTAATAGACCGGTCACATCTGAATCTATGTGTAATGAAATCTGCAACAACACCCTGGTGGAAGTCCACATCACATGTCCAAATCTGAGCCATAATGAGATAGCCAAACTCCCACAACATCTGGATGGTGGGTGAAATTTTCAAATAACAAAGCGTTACTGAAATTTTGGCTAAATGATCTAATGTTATAACCGGCCCACTAGTAACTCAGGCCTCCAAAAATGTCACCAAATATCTGCAGAATTTTACTATCAAAGCTACTCATTATGGCCGTTTAAAGACTAAACATTAAATATATCCTCGGCTCGCACGAAGGAATTGGATATGTGGCCGCGAGGTTCAATATATTACCTTCACATCCGATCAGTGCATACCGAATTACTCTGTTGCTCTGTAGCGACTCGTGGTATTTTGCACCTAAATAGGCGACCCGTGGCAACTCGATAAGCAATGGCAGCATTTCCTCGGCCCGTTTCTTCGTACATAAGGACCAGACGGTCAATTCAAATCAAAATTGATATAACAAAAGCGAAGAAATAAGTTACATAGAGGGATTTTATTCCAATATGACATCATCAATGAGGAGTATGAAGAATGACACGATTTTTGTTTTTTTTCATAATTAGGAAGATGCAACATAAATGGAACGATAGCGATGATCACACACGATAAAAAGTTGATATTACATTAAAAAGAATCCCTGTACTCAAAGCACTGAACGAGATTCCTTGTACGATACAATACAAATAAAATGCCAACAATGGAGTTTTTTTTTCTACTTTGGAAAATTGAGAAGCGTTCATTTTAAAATTGTAGTTGTCCGTCTTTCCAGTTTGCTCGATTGTTCTCTGTTCAACACATGAAGTGCAAGCCGCCCAGCGAATTACGATCCGTAAGCTTCTCCGTTCATCCGCGGCTTTCTGTGATTCTGATGTTCAATAAGGTGCCGGTACGCGGCTTCGTGATGGCGGCGACATGCCACGACTCGTTCCGGGAGGTGGAGGCAATGGATAGCTGTATGCAATAAACAGACAAATGACCATGTATATAACTCCATTACACGAGCATCACGTTCTTCAACGCGAACCTACTAAAAGCTCTTCATATCTAGATAAGATTTTCAGAATATACAGAGAAATCCTTTCGAGGATGCTGGCTCATCATTTCCAAAATCTTTTCACTTACTATACTATAATAGATGCATGCAGAAACATGACTCTATAATTGAAAGTATTTGTTACAATTTCAGGGTCAAACGTAATATTTAATTTGGGTTGTTTAAACTACTTTTTCAAATGCACATTCAATGGTAGTTTAATTTTAAATCTGATAAAAAATTACCATACTGCAAATTAGATTTGTTGACAGTGACAGAACTGAAATGTTTAAGGTATGAAATATTTTGTTAACCCCCTCCCAAAAAAAAGTAAGTTCATGATGCAATTGACATCTCTTATTTTATGTGTTTGAGATAATGTGATAGTATCCAAACAAGTATAAATGAGCATTGAAACTTGATGAACCAACATCCTAAAATACCATACTGTTCTAAACAAAATGAACCCATTTTATGTGTCCTTAAATAGGCTGGTGGTAAGAACTGGTTAAAAATTCCACTATTAAAACAACACAACAACACACAAGGGAAGGAAAGGAAATTCAACTGTACTATATATAATGTTGCCAATTTAGTATATTATCTGTCCAAATATTTCCTTTTTCTGATCAAATTCAACCAGTTATAAGTCATGACCTACAGGTATAAATCTGGTCACTCTTCTGTGTCATTCCTCTGCAATGAAACCCCACACCATGGTTTGTTCTAATTGTGCACACCAAGGTTGTACAAATCAAACAAATTTCTGTGGAATTATATTGCTTTCCATTCTGTATTTTCAAACAACTAAAACATATTCTCATATTGCAATCCCTTTCTTAAATGCACCTTTCGAGTTCTAGACTTTCCTGGTTTGATATTAACCATTCATCATTCACATCAGGATAAGTGTTTCTTAATTAAAAGTACCATGAATATTATAATGTGCACAATTACAACAAAAAGAATGGGAAAAAAACAAAGTCATTGACTATTAAATTACCATGACCTGATATTATTTTCTACAAAATCAAACATTTGGATTGAATAACATTATGTGAACTTGGAGATATCCTTAATTTGTTTGTTCTCCGCTGTAGAACTAAGAAAACACTTCTTCAGCAGTTACTTATGTAGTTATAGATGGACTTAGAACTCGGACATTGACAAGGCTGTTACAGGTACAAAGCCTCTCCCGACACGGTTCCATTACAATTACCTTCGTCTGTCGTAGTAGTCATAGTAGGGATCTCGGCTGAAAGAAAGGTACACAAAACAGGTTTAGTACATAGTATGTGCAACAATCAGTCTTTTTTCTCACAACCATTTTTGTTCTTTTATGTTGTTGTAGTAGTGTGATTTATTTTTATTTAAATATTTATGTTTTCATTTGTACATTTAGACATTAAAACCATTGCATCTTGGGTTAGACCGAAAACATCTCTAAACAATTAGAGTGAAAAATGGACCAATTTCATTTTTTCTCTTCTGCATGAGTGTCATCATGATAAAAGATCATGTCCAATATAAAATACAAGTGTATTTTAATCGTTCTTCACCATCAGTTTCATATTATCAAATAATCTATCAACAGAAATTGACTGTGACTCATGGAAGAAGAAGAAGAAGAAGAAGGAGGAGGAATAATAATAAGGAGAATCAGAGTAAAAACAATAAGTCCCCAAACTTTGTCAGAGGAAATGCTAACCTGGATGGTGGTGGTGACCGCCTGCCGTAGTACTCTGGTGGGGGCCTTGCATAAGGGTCTCTGGACTCTCTGTAGTATGGGTCCCTGGGTGGTGGTGGCCGTCTGTCGTAGGGGTCTGCGTAGGGCCTGTATCTGTCATGAGGGTGAGGAGGAGGGTATCGGTCTCTGTAGTAGGGATCATAGGCATCCCTTGCATAAGGGTCTCTGTAGTGGTCGTGTGGTGCTCGAGGACCCTTTGGACGTGTTCTGCAATAACACAACTACTTTTTTCAGAAAACTGTTTTGCTGAGTTACCAATTTTTTTTCTTCTTCTGATGATAATAGGTTCAGCAGTTATGGTTTGTTATTATAATTTTAACTACATCCTATCACATGTGTTAAGTGAAAACAAAAGCAAACATAAATTTCTGTACTCTAAAGATATGAATTTGATTTTTGAGTTAGGTGAATATATTCAATAAATTCTCCAGATTACGACACTATTTGTGAAAATAGCACAACTGTCAAATACTAGTAATTCTCAGATTGTGTCAAACATAACTCAAAGTTAAATTTACCAACAAGTTTTTAGCTTGTATTTGATACATGTTAACTCTACAGTCAATCAAATATAACATGCAGGAAAATGGTTTAATGGGTGACATCTTAATTAAATCAAAGGAATGTTCGAGACTCTAGAAAGATATGAATGTAACATGATTGAATATCCTTGTACTTACGGTCCTTTGGGGCAGTTACTTGACCTGTAAATTATAAACAAAAATACTTTTTGACGACATCTGAAAACTAATAATGTACTTACGGTCCTTTAGGACAGTCTTTGGACCTGTAAATCACAAAGAAATGAAGGTAAAGCACCAGCAAGCTACTTCACCATTCCATGTTAATAACCAGATCAAAAGTGTCTCCTTGGTAAATAGGTCTCATTTATAATCTAACAAGTTTGATAGTTTTAACATTTCAAAAAGTTTTTGCGGCCCATACAATTCTTGCACCATCATATGATTTGTGAATGTGATCATTTAAACCCCTGTAATTATTGCAATTTGTAACTGGTGATAACTACTAAGAAAGTTCAACTTTGAACCTGATCTATCTTGAATTTAAAAACTCAGTACAAAATTTAGGAAACGTTTGATGAAATCATTGTGGTATTGTCTGAACGTGAAATCTTGAGTTGTGTCTTATAAGTTACAGCCCAGTAACAGGTACAGCCAATTATCTTCACACTATAACCCGTGTTACTTTGGAATCATTTTAAATAGTGATATTTTTTTTATTACCGTACAAGCAATTGCTTCAAATACAAATTCAGCTCTTAAATTTGCCAACATGAATGTAAATAAGTTATCTTATAAATATTTAATGTTTGGATTTTTCATTTTGTGGTTTTAAAAAATGGGGTATGTACATCTGCACAAAAACGGTAGTTCAAAAATAAGCTTTACAGTTAATAACAATTCTATCAAAAAAAGGAAATTGTTAAATTGTGCATATGCTGCAAACAATTTATTTTGGTGATGCACTGGACAGCATACTCATCTTTCACCAAGACACCTGGGTTCTGATTACCAGTTTTACTGCATATTTTATGAAGCTGGGCGAGGCAATGATTTTTTGTAGGCTTATGCCTGTCAGTTCAAAAAGACAGTGGAAATCATGGTTAACCGTCGAAAAAAAAACCAACAAAAAAACTAATGGCTTGCTCCCCACTTACTTAAAGACTCTCTTTACTGGAAATTCAGATTATTATTCTGCTAAAAAGCAACACTTCACCTAATATTTGAACCAGAATGTTTGTCAGACCACTTTTGGTCGGTGTCAGAGCAGTCACACCAGAAAGTTATTTTTGTAGTATAATCGGAACAAACTTTTCTGTGACCAGTATCTCACTATGTATGTAAAGCGCTTTGTGACTGTCAAGTAATCTCAACAACATAAATGGATTTATCAAAAAAATAAAAATATATTGACTGGTATTGAATAATCATTTATGAAGCTAGGAACAATTTATTGGCCATGTTTAAAAGGTAACCAGACCTCTTCTGTCTATAGCAAATGTTGTTGGTCCCCTTTGTGGTCACTCAAGATGTGATGTTTGAATGTATTTCTAATCAGTTTAATCTATACCATTATTGGTCCCTCAGCCCTTAACACGTTAACAATTTGCATATCCTTGTAGTGTAAGATGATTACATAAACATGCTTCATACCCTTGTAGAGCAAGACAACTTCTTGAACATGTAACATCAGACTTACCAGTGGCCTTCCTTTCCACATCTGTAGCATTCCCCCTTGCCTCCCATTCCAGGCTTTTGTCGCACTTTACTGTGGGATACCTACAAAGTTAGAAGAGCATGCTAAACATTCAACTTGGTATTTACATTACAGGTATATATGCAAGACCACACACTTGTGATTTTCTAACGAATCAAAAAGCACAAGTTTATTGCGCGGACGAATATATTCACGAGTGCACGAGTGAATATATCCATCCGCGCAATAAATGAGTGCTTTCTGATTCGTTAGAAAAACACAAGTGTGTGGTCTTGCTTTTATCACATACCTT
>JAUMHH010004383.1:0-11408 GCA_032359455.1 Chlamys rubida
GCTTTGCAAGCAAACAAATCATAATGCGCTAGCGCGCATTATGTTGTTTGCTTGCAAAGCTGTGTCATTCAAATGGAGCATAAATACCATACAAAAACAGTTCAATGCTTAAATGAAGCAGGTTTTTCCTACTTTTATTAATAACTTTTTGGGGTTCTAAAGAAGTGCGAAGAAGGCGTTCATGTGGAAGAAAATACGAGTACACGGAGAAATATCTTTTCATGTCCGATCGGGGAATCGAACCCCGGGCGTCTTGGTGAAAGGCGAGTGTGCTATCCACTGTACAACCCAACCATTTGTTGTCAGTGCTGTGCAATATGTTGCTGAGCATCGGATAATGATATCGGTTTTATTGAAAAGAGCGAACAATACACCTGTCGCTGTCAGCAATGAGACTGAAAAATGAAATGTTTTCCCCGCAAAAAATCGTCCAGCGAGCAGAAATGAGGCAGCTGAATGTCTATTAATATATTTACAATTCCACGTATAATTACTTAATAATTAATATATCCCACAGCGTCAAAAAAGAAATAACTTGCGTTATATGATTGGTAGGCTTTCACTCTTAATGTTGTTTAAAGCTACTACGTCAACTTTTCATTTCAGCTGACAGCTTGATATTTACAAATACCTGAATATTTTAATCGTGAGGCGCATTCACTGTGTGACGCACACCATTGTAGAGTTTATACCGTTCTTGTGTACGGAACCTTTCGCCTAGATCAAATTTTAATTAGTGTTTAAATGACAAATGTATTAAAAACAGCTTAAACAAATATTGAATGCTTGTTAATAGAATGTCAACTACCCCATATAACTCATTAATTTCCTGGTACACAGAATGAAATGCTGCTACCCTACTCTTTATTCCTGGGAACAAAAGGACATTAAAAGCAATTCGTCTTGATTGTGTGTAAGGAACGGATTCGCCTGGTACAATTTACACCTCTGAGGGAAGCACACATTGACACCGTCAACAGTATCGGGTATCGTGCTACAATACTGGGCCTTCCCTAGGGGTTCGGAAATTGGCGATGTTTTTGTTACCATATGTCACTATATTACTGATACTGACAATGTATATAAAGTGCTAGTCTTTCTGTCTAATTAGGAAAAAATGACCTCACTGGAAGTATTAGTTTTGTACTTTTTGGAAGCAAATTAACACGAAAAGACGCACAGAAATGGCCTGTATATCTCACTGATGTTCAAAGCCTGTTGTGTTATAATAACGAGACGGACGACACAGCATATTCAGCGTACTATAAAACACCCTAAGATGGCTCCAGTACACGTCTACGCAGTTCATTTGAAATTTTAATCCATACAATATTTCTGGTAATAAAATTGTCAAAAAAGCACACATAAAACATACTGACAAAGGTAATGATCATCCCACAAAACTAAACAATAAGAAGATAATGGATATTATATTTTTAGCCAGTTACTTCATATCACTTATATTGTGTGAGACATGTGTTTTTTTGATAATTAAAGAAAATTTAAATATCGCAAATGCTCATTTAAACTAAACTTCATTGACAAAGGAACATAAAGAGGTCTTTTTTTCTGACCATTTCTGACCATCGCAAATATATCGTCGCAAGAAAAATTACAAAATAGATTCTAGCCAAAATTAAAGGATTCACAGTAGTTAAAACGCCTTCAATATCGTTCTAATTTTTTTGTTTTGAGTAATCTTCATCAAACAGCAAACTCAAGTTTATGACTCATTATCGTATGCATACATATGTAGTACACTATAAAAACGTATCTTGCATATTAAATAAACTTGTAACCTGTAAAAAGAAGCAAAATAGTGTTGATCCTCTGCATATCAATAACATTGTGTCCGAACACCTACTTACCTGATCAGTACAGCATGTCCACCGTTTGTGAAGCTTCCAGTGTTTAAGATCGCAGCCAATACATATGTCATTCACGCGGAAATAAATCAATTTCAATGTGTTAATATCAGCCTCATTTTCTGTTCCTTTCATCAGATAGTCCGCCGAACTGTATGTAGAATCGACCCGGATTGTCGTCAGTCCATTAGGCCTGCATATCACACACAGAAATCAGTTTGTACAACCCATGGTCCTCATAACCAACCCTCTCGGCTGTAACCAACAAAATCATTGAAATTGTTGACGACCGCACAGCACCGAGATGTCTCTGTAAGAGATTGATTTAAAGCAAGTCTATATTCACATCCAATGTCAATATTGACTTGGGTATTCATAAGGCCTGTATACTCCAAACAAAACTAAGTTCTCCATTATTTAACTTCTACACAAACACCCGTTAATGTATGAACTGGACCGTTTGTAAGTTCACAATGGTATACGAATATAACCTGCAATGAAAAGAACGAACGTAAATTAGTTTTTAATTAGATAATATTTCCATTTAAAAGTTTAATTAAAGCTGTATGTTTTCGATTAATAAGGTCTTGTGGTAGTACATACGTAGGTATAAATACAGGTATGCTACTAAGATTTTAGTGGCGTACCGTAAGTACAGTTCTAAGTATAGGTAGACATTCGTATTTCTGTCAAGGATAGAGACCTCCATATAAATAAGACGTTAGGAGCAATAGATATTACATAACACTTAAACCTCAACAAACGTAAAAAAACAACATTGATTACTGTCAACAAATATATAATATAAAAAGTGCAGATTGAAATTACTAGCATTTAGTAAAACAATTACTAATTTTGCTTTTTTGCGTGAATATAACAGTTGTTACTGTTACTGTTACTACTGTTGTTACTGTTACTGTTACTGCTACTGTTATTACTGTTGTTACTGGTACTGTTTACTACTGTTGTTACTGTTACTACTACTACTGCTGTTACTGTTACTAATGTTGTTACTGTTACTGTTACTACTGTTGTTACTGTTACTGTTACTGTTACTACTGTTGTTACTGTTGTTACTGTTACTGTTACTACTGTTGTTACTGGTACTGTTTACTACTGTTGTTACTGTTACTACTACTACTGTTGTTACTGTTACTACTGTTGTTACTGTTACTGTTACTACTGTTGTTACTGTTACTGTTACTGTTACTACTGTTGTTACTGTTACTGTTACTATTGTTGTTACTGTTACTACTGTTGTTACTGTTACTGTTACTGTTACTACTGTTGTTACTGTTACTGCTTCTACTGTTGTTACTGTTACTGTTACTACTGTTGTTACTGTTACAGCTACTACTGTTGTTACTGTTACTGTTACTACTGATGTTACTGCTACTACTGTTGTTACTGGTACTGTTACTACTGATGTAACTTTTACCGTTGCTATCGTTGCTGTCACTACTTGTACGGATGTTACTGCTACTGTTACTACTACTACTACTACTACTACTACTACTACTATATGACCCCCCCCCTATATCTGCTCGGGGATGTAGACAATATCACTCTACTGATTAACATATTTTCTGTACGATAAGTAGGCTGTTTCATGTAAGGTTTTTTTTTTTTTTTTTAAAGGGACTGAGGGTAGATTTGTTCAGTAACTTTTAAATCAACACAACGCATAACTATATTATTCATAGAATATAAAAATTCCGAGACTGCTGGGTATTTATGCAGTGTAACTGAACTTTAAATGATGCTGCCATGTTGAATTCACTGATTCTTCATGGTACGGAAGCTGCAACTTTAACACTACTGCGAAAAATCTTATGTTCACAGTAGTATTATTGGATACGTGGGAAGTTGGAGAAAACAATAGGTCACCATTAGATTCTTCTAAAGTAGTCTCTTTTTTTCATTTTCATATTTTAGAATAATAATAATTATTATTACATGCTTAATATCCCATCAAGGCCAGAGAGGTCATAATGGCCAATACATTTCAAGGAATTAACATTACGGGAGGGAGTGTTGTTATATGTTATTTTTGTAACAAAAGATAACCTCTTTCGTTTGGACTCTTCTTTTCTAAGAGGATCTAAATATAACATCAACGTGCATTTCATTACTATTGCATGTTTATGGTTTAATCTCAAGATGTGCGTATTTAGAGGACCTGACAGGGTGTCAGATGTTTAAACAAATGTTCATTTATTTATGTAAACCAATTCACATAATGACTTTGATTCTTCCTTGTGTCTCACCAGGCATGTATAAAGTTGCATCAATTTGCGGGGCCGCGGTGGCTAAGTGATTAAGGCGTCTGACGTTCTGCTACCACTAGCCCACCACCACTGGGTCGCGGGTTCAAGGCCTACGTGGGGCAGTCGCAAGGTACTGGTCACAGGTCGGCGTTTTTTCTCCCGGAACTCCTGCTTTCCTCCACCACCACCACCTGGCACGCCCTTAAATGAACAAAGCTGTTAATAGGACGTAAAACAAAAACAAACAAACAAACAATGCATCAATTTGCAAAACTGAAAATTGCATTCAAAGAAAGGTGAAGAAATTATTTGAACTTATATGTTCAATTTGTTGAATGGTCAACCATTAGACATTATGTGGAATTTTACTTAAAAAGAAAAGCTAAAATACATATGAAAAGAACTCAAATTTAACACCTTAGTACACCTACAATAATTGGCTTTTATAGAATCGAATGCAATATTCCGATGCTTACTGCTAAATACTATAAGGAAGAGGAAGAAAAAGAAGAAGAAGAAGATGAAGAGAACCTTTTAAAGGATTCACATCCACTGCTTAGATACCGCTTTGAAGTTTAATTGATTTTTAACTTTAGGAATATCTTTTATTTTCATTTGTCATGGTGACATCAATATTCAATTGAAAGGAAAGGTTAATTACGGATGTAATATCGATTAAGAAAATATTTAAATACTATTGCAATAAGGCTTTAAAGGATCTCTTAGTTATAATTCCTTTGTTCATATTTTCCCCTAATTGTATCGATTTTGAGCTCGATTTACCGTGTGTTTATGGAATTATCCTGTTTTGACCCCGAGGACAATCTACATCCAGTAGCATTTACCTTAGGCGTGGATAGAGGAACACTGAATTGATATTGTCTCAATCGGTGACTGGAATAAAAAGGACTCCCTTAGTGGATCTTATAGGTACAATACTAACTTTGTCCAAAGCTCTGATAGTACGTATTATTGATGAAAATCCGACTCGTTCATAAGTGTTTAACCTTACAAAACTTATCTTATGGAATTGTTTGGCGATTAAGACACGTCAGTTTTTTTAAAAGACGAGATACCAGCTAATCCTGCTTTCGCATTACAATCTTCCCGAATATCCTTTAATGAAAGAATACGAACCTACCTCGTTTGTATTGAATCGACATACTTCACAGAAATTCATATTTGGTCGCTGGCTCTGCTAATTGTCCAACCAAGCCACCATCCGACTTTCTTAGTGCATTCCTTAGTGCCATTAAATAGGGGTAACGGTCGTATTGTGACACTGTATAGTCCAGAAGTGGAATTAATGACAAGTGGATTCAATCGATCCTGAAGATTTGTTTATCAATCTTTAGCACCCTCTCCTCATAAAATGTTTCTTTTATTAGAGCATCTGACTGTTCCACTCCTTACACTACCACACATCATACCAAACTGAAGGAACACCTTGGTTCTCTTAGGAGAGAGCGTTCTTTCCAAGAATGTATGATTGTGAACTATTTTGGACCATTTTTTTTTAAATACCCACCATAAAGGTCAAAACAAAATTTGCTGAAAATTAAATCGTGAGAGTCATTGAGTTGAGTTGACAATATCTTTGCTGATTTGGGTGGCAAGATTTTCCCGTAATCTGTAGGCACTACTATATGAGAAATAACTGTAAAACCTTTTTCTGGTCAACACGTTTATGTTTCCACTTGAGGCTGGATTTATTGAAGAGAATATCAAGAGTGGTAAGAAAAACCTTCCAAAGACCTTCAATTTAATCTTTCATTTATATCGACGATGTAATATATATTAATATCAAAAACATATTAACCACGTCGATCGTATATACTCTCCTAAACTCTAAAACAAAACAAAACATTAAATTCTTCTGACATCTCTTTCCTCGATCTATGCTTACAACATGACCAACAGGAACGCTTACTACGTACGAAGCTGTACGATAGGCGGCACGATTTCGACCATGTTATGAGTATGTGAAGTTAGTTGGATTTGACTAAGACCTACATGAAGGGTGTTGTCCACGAAGCAAAAGACACAAACCCACAACACCTGGTGTTTTTCTCCTTGTTCTTTTTTAAGTGGGCTCCACCAGATGTTGCCTTTGTTCATATTTTGCCCTGGACTTATCAATACTGAGCTGAAATTAAAGTTTTGTTGAAAGTTCGTTTTGCTGTTTTTGGTGATTTGTATACCTTCTGATAATAGTTGTTGTTGCATTTTCAAAAGTACCGAAAACTCAGTTTGTCTATAAAGCAAATCGATATCAGTCTTCAGAAACTAAAGTATTTAAACTTCCCTATGATGTGAAAATGTTTTTTAGAAAAGTTTTCTGTTAGGGAGATTATTGGGGCTCCATGCTACATTTAATATGCAATGGGTTTTTTTCTTATCATTCGAAGAACAATTCATTAGCTTTCTAGTGGTTGACTGCGGATGATCCAATAGCCTGGTGGCATTAAATGTATCAGCTATATAACACCATCAATATACACCAGGCTCACTTACCTAATATAACACCATCAATATACACCAGGCTGACCTACCTAAATTACTGCAATAATGCTTGTGTATAATCACCTTTTGACTATCAAATGCATTGTTACCTTATTGCCATAAACTACTAAATTGTACAAATGAGCATTAACAGTTAGAATATATAGAGGTTCCCCAACGAGTGATGGTTGGTTTTCGTGTTTAACTAATTCAAGTTAATCAATTTTCAAATGCTACAAAGACACAAAGATAAACCATCACTAGTTTGGAGACCTGTTTATCCCACAACATTCAGATATCATATCTAGAAAACCATATGTGTCTCTTGGGAACTCATTATCCGTGTCTCTGATCTGGGAAACAATTGCTATGAACTATGACGTCGCAAAACAGTGATACTTGACGGTTGACAAATGACTAGTTGGTAACCAAAAATGTTTACCAACTCCTAGCAGGTTTATCGAACGAGTCTGGAGTGAGGAAATCTATAGTGGCTGTGGAAGAAACAATAATCTATATCTTACTTGTTTTCAGAGAAAAAATATCTTTTTAGAATATTGCAGTATTTTAATTTCTGGTAGGACTATAACGGAAATAAAGATATTTTCAATTTTTCATGAAAATTGTTTTCTTTGATATATTCACAAAATAAAGATATATGAATAATTATGATGTCCTGTAGCCATTGGAACAAAATGTTCATTCAGTATATCATACAGTTTTGCAGTCATTATCTACAAAACCCTTATCTGACTGAAGGTTTATGATAAAGTCACCCAACCTAATAATGCTGAGAACGATACATGAAGGGAGTGTGACGAAACTATGTCATTAAGGTCATTGTGCATGAGAGCTGCTAAAGGTCACAATACTAACAGTGATGTTTATTGTAGATAAAATCTGACGTTTATACTAATGTCATAGGAATACTGATCTAACAATGCATTTGAGTAGAGGTTTACTGTATCTGCATTCCTAGGTTCTACACTTAATACATAGGACACTAACTAATTTCTTTAAGACTTGAACAAACTACGTTCCTATAACAATAACTTCACTTGTTCTGGCTAACGTTTGCTTTGGTCACTTCTTTTGATATTTACTTAACTTAGTAAAGTCTTATATAGTTAAGCTTCATTTTAAATCGTCCATAACGCAAATCATATGACGACTCTGTGTATACAATTTGCTCTTGGAGAAAAAACAACTAATTATGTGAGAGAAAGTCGAACTATGTGAACAGTGATAAAACAAGTTCGGTGTGTAGATAACACTTGTGAACGGATTCAACGGATTAAAATAAATATCAGAGTGTACCACTTCAAAACCTTTAAGGTTCAAGAGGGTCGTCTACCTGAAAGGTTTGGATATATAGAGAAGGGCAGCAACACAATGATGACCTCAAGTATGTCGCCGAAACGAAATGTCAGTGTGTATACCGTCTATTCTTATTAACCAAACCCCGACCTGGGTATAAATATACTAACTTCTAAAATAAATCACACTCTTTGATACTTAAAACCATGCACCCTATAATATTTTCCAACCACTGATACAAATATACCTCAAACCACACTCCCTATGATATACCCACTATACACCAAACAATTCTTCTAATCACTGACCTCGAATGATACTTCAAACTACGCTCTCTATAGTAATTCAAATCGTGCAAAAATACTTTTTCCATAGCGGATATAACTATATATGTCATCAAAAGAAAATGTCATAAATGAACATTCTTCATCATCAACAGTGCCAAATTCTGTTCTGATTTTAAATACCACTTCCATACGACGTCCCCTAGAAACTTCAAAACGCGTACTCAAAATAGTGTAAATATCACCAAACAATACTTCAAACCACTCTCACTACAACACTTCAAATCATGCACTCTACAGTAACTTTAACCATAAAATCTACAATACAAAGTCTGCACAATCAAACATTCAAACAACCCAGTTTAACAAACTAAAATAAAAATATTATACGAACCCAAAATCGATAAAACTAGGGCAAAATATGAACAAAAGAAAGCGTTACATTGAGATCCTTGAAAAGTACAAGAACAATAAGACCACATGTTCTGGAAGGGTAAGCGTTTTCTGCTTTGTCGACGACACTCGCTTTGTAAATCTAGGTTTGGTTTTGTTTTGTTTTGTTCACCTATTAACGGCTAAGGTCATTTAAGGGCGTGTGTAAATATAGGTCAAATCCAAGTAATGTTACGTCCTCACATCGAGAACTCGAGTAGTGATAACAAAACCATAAGGCACTCTAACGAGCATAATAAAAAAACATCGACTTTCACAACACTGAACGAAAAAGCATATTTCCCAATGGGATCCTGATGGCGACCATAAAACTTACGTATTCTTCATCAACCTTCATCTTTGGAAATTCTCGATAGGACAAATGAACTCGTCCGGCTTAACGTACAGTAAGACGTCCCTGTTGATTATGTTTTAAGTAAAGCACGAGGATAGCGACCAAAATAAAGTAGAAGAGTATGTGGTGTCCTTGATTTCAAGCCCAGAAGGGTATGCATGATCGTACAGAATTTTGTGTCCAGTCTTGATATGTGAAAAAACAAAAAACAAGTCGGACGGAAGAAGGGCACAGTTTGTTCCCATAGGAACGTTCTTACGATTTACATCTCAGTATGTTTCACTTTGATCTTGTGCTTTTTACAAAGTATTCACCTAAATCATTTATAACCATAAATTTACATTGTTTTTCTAATTTCTTGGAAAAGAGTTCTCGTATACAAAGGGAATGAAAGAGATCCTTCAGTTCAGTATAACATATGGTAAAGTAAAGAGCCGAAAAGTAAAAGACGTTTTGAGTTCTTTAAAATTCACATTTTACTTTTTGAGTGTACGAATGTAACCCTAATTTTAATGGTACTGAGAACTGAAGTGAGAACTTTGGATAATGGCTTTGTTGAGCAACTAGAAGAGCCAAAAATTTCGGAATCCAACACAAACAAAGAATGTGCGTATCCTTATAAACGGGTATTCGGAAAGATTGTAATGCGGAGGAGTGATAAGCTAGTACATGTTTTTCGAAAAATTGGAAAAGATATGAATAGTGTTTTCTTGATTTTCAAGCAAAACTAGTTCTGCTTTTGTAAATCGAGTTGGGTTGACATCACGGTCAAGAAATAAAAAATTGTCTTTTGTTTTCATTTAAGATTTCAAACAGCTAACTCTTGTTAGGGTGATGGACCTGATAGATCTGACTTACTCTGAAAGTGAGTCCAATTCAGCGTGCTCTCTTTTCGCCAATTGTCTGGCGTATTCTTACACAGAATCCATCAGGATCATGATATTTACCTTCCAGCTGATACACGTAATAGGACTTTCTCGATACTTACGACCTTTCATGAAAAACTCTCTTAGCTTTGCATTATGGATGCCATTTAAATCGCAATACACCAAACATTGCAGCCATACAATACTTCGAACAAGTAATCCATAATAATACTACCAACTAGTAATACATTACAATATTTCCAACTAGTTATCCACTACAAAATTTCCAATAAGTGATCCATTAAAGTACTTCCAACCAGTAATCAATTAAAATACTTTCAACTAGTTATCCATTACAAAACTTCCAATAAGCAATCCATTACAATACGTCCCCTTAGAAATCCAATACAATACTTTCAACTAGTAACCCATTAAAATACTTCAAACTACAAATCCATTACAATACTTCCAAATAGTTATCCTTTAGAATACTTCCAACTAGTCATCCATTACAAAAGTTCCAATAAGCAATCTATTACAATACTTGCCCTCAGAAATCCAATATAATACTTCCAATTATTAGTCCATTTAAAACACTTCAAACTAGTTATCCACTACAAAACGTTCAATAAGTATAATCCATTAAAATACTCGCAACTAGAAATATATAGAAATCCATTACAATACCAACTTGTAATGCATAACAATACTTCAACCTAGTAATCCATTACAAAACTTCCAAATAGAAATCCATTGCAATATTTCTCACTAGTTATCCATTGCAATAGTTCTAACTAGTAATCCATTACAAAACTTCAAGCCATTAATCCATTACAATACTTCAAACTAATTACACATTACATTACTTCCAACTAACAATTCATTAAAATACTTCCAACTAGTAATCCATTACAACACTTCCAATAAGCAATCCATTACAATACTTCCACTTAGAAATCCAATACAATACTTTCAATAAGTAATCCATAAATATAGTCGCAACTAAAATCTATAGTAATCCATTGCAATACTTCCAACTTGTAATCCATAACAATACTTCAACCTAGTAATCCATTACAATACTTCCAACTAGAAATCCATTACAATATTTCTCACTAGATATCCATTACAATACTCAAACTATACATACCAGCTTTTAAAAAAAACTTGCGCCAAACTGTCGCCAAATTTAATTTCTATTGTTACATTTTATGTTTATGAACCAAAAAGTGTAAAGTCTATTAGAAAGTGCTGCGGCCAAAAAATAAATTTGAATACTTCACTTTTGTTTAGAAATGTCTTCCTCCATGTAGTTGGTATCAATAAAACGAATTATTATTAATACAAACATATTCATAAGATATATTTTAATTTTAATTGATACTAAAATATGGACTTTTATAAGACGGCACCCGAGCGGAGCTCTTTACCGGTAACATGTGTGTGTAAATAGATCTGATCCAACCAAACTGATTCCATCACTGAATCGTACAGCTACAGCCTAGAAACTTTTCGTACTT
>JAUMHH010004394.1:0-11408 GCA_032359455.1 Chlamys rubida
TGCCCAACCACATACTCATTTACAACTGAGTAGACTGGAACAAGCGGAGTAAAGTATTTTGCTCAAGGATACAGCACAGTGCCGTGACGTGACTCGAACCCGCAACCCTTTGGTCACGAGCCCGGCGTCATACCACTAGGCTACCGTGCCTCCTATGAGGTCCTCTAATTTTCATTTAGTTTGGGGTTGTGGGTGGGAATTTTACTTCATTGCAGATAGTGGACATAATGCTAATGATAAAGCTATGTGAACAGAATCGAAAGACATCAGACCTCGGCGTAAGAGGTACATTTTGTATGCCTTGTAATATTCGGTTGGATGATTCGCAAAGGGTCAACAGTTCTTCGAAAAAGATACAGAAGACAGGATGTGTTCGGAGTATTTTTGCTGGTTTACCCCTGCTCGTGTAATTTTCACGATTGTATTGTTTATATTTCTTCATTTAAGTTTACCTTCGCTAATTCTCGAAATTAGACACGAATTCGCAAATTAGCAGTAACTGCAAATGAATCGTGAAATATTGTAGCGTACATCTGGTCATTTGTTATCCTTTGTTATTTCATTCATACATTCACGTCCGTGAATGACCTTAGCTGTGACTAGGATGTTAAAAGCATTAAACCAAATCAATCAAAGACCAACTTTAACTATGTGGAATCTGGGTCCGTATTCATGAAACCGTAGTCATGCTCAAACTCAGATTATGTGCTCAAGCCCATTGTCTTGTTCCCGTGATAAATTAATATAAAAATAAATTTCTGTCGATGATATGAAGAATTTTGGAGAGATTTAAAGCCTAATATTGATTGCAATGTTTACTTTCGACCCTTTGAAAGTGTTTCATGATTTAAGCGAGTAGCAAAAAGGTGGCTTGAGCATGGATTCCATTTTTAACATAATGATAGTTTCTTGACTACGTGCTCTGGAAGTATACAAATTAATGCATGTTAGCAAGCAATCATAGCATCATAGCAGTACACATAGATATTGATATGTGGAATATTTGCTTTGTTTCTTTAATGTCCTCTTAGAATAAGACGCCGTAGAACGTTACCGACCCAAGCCCCTCCTCTCATCTGCAGCTGGCCCCACATCAGTCGATCATACGACAGGTTTATGCTTTCTCCGAACTTGCATATGGTTCTCATTCATCGTTGGCATTCGAGAAATGAAAACAAAAACCTGCAAGACATTTCCATTATCAAAATTGCTAAAACAATTCTTCGTTTATTGAATATGTTTTATTTTTATATCTTCCCACTGAAAATAGTTATGTTTGAGAATTATTCGTGCGCAAGTCTGCAGTGCGGAAAAGTCATTGAAAAATACTATTAAGCGGGTAACGCAGTCATTCCACGCCTGTTTTACGACAGCAGACACTACGATGTACCATAAAACCATTTTAGTACCTTATATATAGTACTTTGCCCTTTCTATTAATATAACATTAATTGACGTCAGTGTAAGCGATCACAAGAATTGTTTTAAATATCATCAATTCACGTAATACTTAAAGCACAATTAAGTGCGTTACATTTATCGAAATATTTTTTTTTAAAGTTCAACGCAACAATTATGGTCATTTGAGACCAGAATAACCTAATAACAAAAATGATAAAATCCGATCAAGATTTATATACCCTGAAATCAGTATCGGATAATTGTAGAAAACGAAAAAGGGCAAGGCAATGCAATAAGAAAACTTTGTTAGAAATATAACGCATAGCTGAAATGTGACATATCGATACCGTTTAATAGTCATATCGGTTAAAGGTAGAGAATCTTTAAGATATATCGGTGTCTTTTACAAATTTGACAAAGCGATAATATCGTACGCACATCTTGGCGCACAATGATTGATAGCAACGAACGATATGCGATAGCTATCGTAGTTCATACAAATTAAGGACTGCTTTATGAATAACATGTTCCAGTTCATCACTGCTTTAGTAAGACTACAGCTCTGCAGTGCAGAGACAGAATCTACTGATAGGCAAATCGAAGGATGTCCTTGTTTACGACGTAAGATTCCTAGATCCACGAACTATAGAAAGTGATATGCATGGATTTTCATATAAATTCGAGCCTTCGAAAGTGAACATACCAAGGTAACATATAGAATATCCTTGAGATCATTTAACATAGTACACTGTACCCCTCCAAACCTAGAACAAGACATCAAAGGCATTAACTGGATGCCATAAATTATACTTATGGATCAAGGAGCAAACCCCTAAGATATCCTGATGCAAAAAACTGAACCGGTTGACTGAAATACAACAGTGCAAAACTTACCATACCATTATCAAGGAAACGCCAATGCAAATGGTTGAACCTTACTCTAATAAGCTTGCTAATGAAATCCGAGCGTGAAAAAAATACTGATTTGGATGTCTCAAGATTGATCGTTGGTACACGCGCACAATGCAACCAGGAATGACACTACCGGGTTTTCGCCATTTTACCTTATGTGCGGACACGAACCAGTTTTCCTAATAAATTTGACAGTCGACATCCGACAGGACCAGTGTGCGCCCGAGGTTACTAGCACCAACTATGTGACAGATCTAGAGACTATACGAGGCATATAACGTCGCCCTATAACAAGAAACCCAATCCAAAGGGAAATATCCGGCCGCATGTTACAAACTGTTTACCAAGAGTACTTTTTTCCCGTAAGAAAACGCGTTCTGGTAGCCTTCGACAAGAGCTGCGAGTGACCAGGCCGATGTCAAAAGAGATGTTTGTAATTCTTGTTCAGCCAGACTTGACAATGCCAGTGTTCGTGATCGGGAAGGAGAAAAGTGAAGGACGCAGAAGGACCCTCCACAGGAATCTGCTTCTACTTGTTGAGTAACTTGACCCAACACCTTAGGAAAGGGAGTCGAGATGAAACACCACCAAAACTACATCCAAGCCTCGGAGCAGTAATCATCCTCTACCCCGACAGAACCCATCTGCTGGCATTTTTGTTTTGGATTTTGAGATCAGTGACGATAGTGAGCGAGAATAAAGGGTTATTGGTGACGGTACCTTACGAGATGCAAGATTCGCCCGACGTTTCAGTGAATGTCGACAGCGGTGAAACTGTAGACCATGTTTGTTTTGTTGGTTTGTGTTTTACGTCCTATTAACAGATATGGTCATTTAAGGACGTGCCAGGTTTTGGTGGTGGAGGTAAGCCAGAGTTCACGGAGAAAAAACACCGACCTACGGCCAGTACCTGGCGACTGCCCCACGTAGGCCTCGAACCCGCGACCCAGTGGTGGAGGGCTAGAGGTAGCAGAATGTCAGTCGCCTTAACCACTTAGCCAACGCTGCCCCCTTTAGACCATGAGTACACCATTGGACATACTACTGGAAAGCTTTCTGCAGAGGGCATATAAGTCCACGAGGAGGAACGTTCAAGGGTGGTGAAGCTGCAGGACAAGGATGAGGGGACTACGTGATTGCGACGGATATGGTGGCCTTCCCACGGAAGGACAAAACAGAATACTTGAGATCATTTATACCGGATGGAATGTCTGCGTCTGGTGCAGAGAAAATAATTTCTGCAATCATCAACATTGTTGCCGAGAAGTGATTTTCTTTGTACCATCCGGCAGTGATATATGTGAACTTTGATTAGATTTTAAAATAAATGTTCAAATTGTAATTCACGTGTCTTAAAACTATATCTCAGCGTTAGGTAATAGATATTTGTTGACATTAAGTACTTTTTATAAAGATATGTTGAGGACGACCCGCTTTATGTATAAAACAATTATAAACTTAGGGTATGTATGTGGCACCTGGTGGACCGATAATTTATTTAATTATATATATTTATAGTATTTAGCATAAACGTATTGACTACAGTCAATATTACTGATAACAATACTGATATCAGTTATAAAAATCTGTTATCTGCGCTTCGCATTCGTAATCGTTGTCGCCGAGTCTCGTGTGCAAGTGGGTTTGACGTAACTGTGTGTGTCATTGTATACCTGCTTGATCAGTTAAGCTTCCTGCGTTAATGCCTTCTTCGCTCTATCTATCTATTCATTTCATTTCTTCTCTTCATAGAGGCAACACCTAGTGCATTGACAGCTCTTCGTACTGAACTGCACTCGTCACTGAAAGTTGTGGGACCCCAGTACCACATACAGGGTAAGCTTATCTTCAGTTTGGTGTTAAATAGGAACTTACATGTTGTAAGTTAAATTCGTATTACTGCAGACCTGTAATAACGTAATTATTATTTTATTTCTTTTCGGTGATGTTTCCGTATGTGCTGTCAGTTGGTTTAGGCAATACTTTTTAGTAGCGAGGTTTGTCTGACACCGTATTATATTCGTCGTATTTATTGTACGTATTAATGTTTTAATATTGTTACTATGATTTTTGATATTTAATGATAATATACAACATTTGATATAGCGCCATATCTAGCTAACATTAGCCACTCTTAAACGCTTTACAGTACATAGATATACAATTAATACAATTAGCATAATTATATAATAATCAATACAATTTTGAGGAATTCGCAGGAGCTGCCTTATCAGTCGCCAACTACTAGTCCTATGCCACCTGGCTAATATCTTCATGTGTGTATGCCTGCGTGTGTGCTGGAGATGTAATGTGTCTGCTTCAAAATTGATAATGAAGTATCGTACTTGCACTGAATAATTCACGGGAAATTCGAAAACTGACATAATATAATATTTCATATATATATTTTTTTAAATTGTATAGTTGAAATGGATACAATGTTAAACAGCCATCGATCATTTCTTCCATAATAAGATTGTGTATGTTGTCCCTGGATGTTTGACGAGTAGTCCGTCTTTTACTGATAGGAAAGCTGTGTGTACTATCCCGATTTTAGGGCGACAAACCTTTATAATTTCATGTGTATCCACACCGAAAATACGGTATGCGATCATGTAGACACTATTTTGTTTGACAGCACTAACTGACACGGTAGATGAAAGATACAAAAAAATAGCTGCCGTTCTGGTTTTCCATCTCCGTGACAGTTTGAATAAATGTGTTTTTCAGAGGTTTGCGCGGTGCATTCTGCCAAGAGGTTACGTTAAAGGAAGGAATAAACGTGACACAAATACAAAAACTACTGTTTCATGCAAACAAGCACATGTGCACTGGCGAAAAGTACATAGTAAATTGGGTCGCAGACTAATACGATCGCAAATAACTTGGTGACAAAATTGTTGTTACATCAAGCATAAAAAATGAGTTCACATCCTAAGAATAAATAAGAACCAGCATGATAGTTCTCTTGTCTTTTTTCCTCACCCTCCTGCTCACACATCGTTATAGAAACATCCAATCAGAGCTCAGTTAGGAGCCTCCAATTGGAGATGACGTACCACAGTTAGGAGCCTCCAATTGGAGATGACGTACCACAGTTAGGAGCCTCCAATTGGCGATGACGTACCACAGTTAGGAGCCTCCAATTGGAGATGACGTACCACAGCAGGAGCTTCCACTCCAAGCTGCTCGTGAAATCATAACGGTAGACATAAGTGTACTTTTGCTACATATGTCCATCTACAGTTGCGACATGCGCATAAATACGAGATGTTCAGCTGGAAATTAGGGCAGCTTTAGTTACGTCATTGAAGATATTTAACACTGAATTGAACAAAATGTCCATTTTCTTACCATATAAAATAGATCTTTATAGTGTAGTTTTGATTATGCATATACAGAAACTGTGTGTACATGAAAATGAAATATGCAAAGTTATAATAAATGTTTCAACTTGAAACTTTACACAAATAACATGTGTCCACTCCTTAACAACTTTGACGGATGAATGCGTTTCGTACATGAACTTAATTTTGTCCTTGTGCACATGCCGAATTTCGCATTTTGCGCTGCTAGCAAGTAAGTTCGAAAATCTTTACCGACCTTGTTACTACATGCAAGACAAACAGAAGAAACAACTCTATTCCTGGTCAACGTCATAGGGTAAGCTATGCATAGACTGAGTGAAAATGCCCGCAACCAAACGCTTGGAATGATACAGGCTGGTGTGTCCAAAATGTGTTTGCTAGACGCGTTGGTGTACATCGGTCGGAACACTACTCATGCCTTATAGAGACGTTTCGATCAACATGGTAGCACCAGGGACCGCCCCATGTCAGGACGTCCGCGTATGACGTCATTACGTCGGGACAATTGCAAACCGGACTGTACACTTGCGGAACCGCTCCCAAACTGCAGCTTTGACGGTGGGAAGCATTCTCGGATAACGGAGAATCATTCCAAGAAATAGCCTGCGTGATTGCACATTATACTGACGACGGGTGCTCTTGTTACCCCAAACGCTGAATGTTAAGCAGGCAATAACAGTTACCATTTTTAAGGATTTTGGTTTGTCCCGGCCTGGGGACAGAACCCATTGCCCTCCTCACCTGGGTGAACGTTCAACATTAAAGCCAAAAGTGAGGTGTTGCCAAGAAATGCGCTAGGGAAAAAAAGATAGTTAGAAGTAGTAGGAAAACAACATTCATTGCTTGAACTAAAAACGATGTGTGCCCGATTTGTGCCCGATGGATCCCCCATTCGCTTACATCTGAACAAAAAGGCCAAAAGCTTGAAATGTGCTGATATATATTGAAAACGTATCAGATTTACTTAGGAGGGATGCGACAGGGGTCAATTACTTTGAATACGAAAGGAGCATTAAGACCAAGCAATGGTTGTCGAGAAATAAAGAAAGGAAAGAGATTGCAAGGCGTATAAAAAGCGCCAAGAAAATGTTGTATGCCATTTTTCCAATTCTAGTGGGCCTGTGCTTTAGATACCGTGTAAGAAAGAGAAACCTATCCCTGCCAACTTTTACAGCGACAAAGTACTGAAGCATGTAGAAAAATTCTAAACGAAAAAGCGTCCACGTAAAGGGTTTAACTCATTCACCCCTGAAATTTCATAATGAACTATTCCAACATTTGAATTGGAAGAGTTCAAATTCAAATATGTCTTCAGGGGTGAATGAGTTAATTGCATCAACCTATTTCACGACGTTGCTTCATCCCACAAAAGCAATATTGAACAGGTGTTTTTAAATCAAGAGAAGGTAAAACGGAATGACAAATCAACCTGCTCACCAGATATTAGTCCCTGTGACTTCTTCCTGTTTCCTTTACTAAAGAAAATGCTATCTCGGAAACGGTATACCTCTGGGAGTGCTCTTGGTAGTGCAATCATCCAGTGGCTTGCCAGTATACCAAGGGGAGACAACAGCACAATGTTTACGTTATTGATAGCGCGTTTGCGAAAGTGTGTTTCTGCTAAGGGGAGATACGTCGAAGGATTGTATTAGAAAGGTCAAACTATATAATCATACATCTGATTCCCGACACGAGTGACAGAATTTATTGAGTGGACCTCGTACGTGGATACTAATTTTCTTAAATGCGTCGTTTTCTATTTTTATTAAGACTATTTAGACTATGTGCGAAAAAAATGTCTTCTTTTTCTGCTATGTAATGGAGTTGCATTTCCATGGAGTAATCAGTGGAACTTTATTTTGGAATGTGTTTAATTGAAACAGACAGGTGTGGTTCTATTGTTATATGCGTTTCTGCCGGTAATGTTCATATAGTGGGTTGCAGCGCAAATGTAATTATATAAGGATGGTGAGCAATGCAAAAGAGACAGCACAGCGGAACGTTTAATGTGCCTTCCTACTGAAATGTGATGAAGTTGGGTATAATTATATATATACGTTTACCTTTCTACTGAACTTGGACTCAATATACCTACTAAATATTTTAAAGGTTGTTTTTCAATGAACTTTTCAGTTGGCGTATGGATACATCAGCATATTATCAACCTGCTTACTCTGTGATTCCACGGAGCGCGGGAAGTAGTTCAATAAATAAATAAAGTGGATTTTTTTTATTAGAATTTTTTTTAAATTGAAATAAAAAAAACTAATTTACATATTAATTTGTTTTTTTTCGTTGTAATCAATACAAACAAGTTATTCATCTAACCAGGATGGCGTCTTACAGTGAGTGATGACGTCATAAGCTTCGGTACCTTCTGTGGTGTAAGACTTTCACAAAACCGATATTTATAAAAGTATTCAAAAGTATCAATTTTGCACTGAATGTAAATATAAGGATAAGTATAAACCCCATAAACCTCAACAAAACAGGATCCAATCCTTAAAACATCTCACCTAATTACCTTATTCTGGCAATGAGCTAACCATTGGTACAGAGGTAAACGCTTGGTAACTAGGGGCCACGGTGGCCAAGCGGTTAAGGTGTCTGACATTCTGCTACCACTAGTCCCCCAACACTGGGTCGCGGGTCCGAGGCCTACGTTGGGCAGTCGCCAGGGACTGGCTGTAGGTCGGTGGGTTTTTTTCTGGAACTCCGGCTTTCTTCCACCATCAAAACCGGGCACGTCTTTAAATGAACATAGCTGTTAATAGGACGTAAACACAAACAAACCAAATGCTTGGTACCACTTTATACACAATTTGCGATACATTAAAATTCCACTCTATGCATTTAGGATTGGATTGTAAAATGTTTCATTCCTTATTCAAATTACGATATTTCAATACATATGTTTTCAATAAATTATTAAAAGGTCTACATATCTAAAGAGAAATATGAATTATGTAAGCATGGTTAAACCTGAGGTCATGATATTTTCTTTCCTCGTCGTGACGTCACAATTATCGCAATGCTCTTTCAGTCCTCCGTAAGAGATTTCGTATACCCGAAGTAACTATTTTTTACAATGATAACTCCATATTTTACCAAAGTATGAGAGGTAAAATCTGTCCAATAGTGGAGAAACGTGACTTGCGTGACTGACGCATTTTTTTTTTTAATAAATGCATAAAACCAAAATCATATTTGAGTTGATAAACGTTCACTATCTTGTCAGGCTTATGTTCTGAAATCATCTCCATGTAATACAAGACGTCAGTTAATGTTGACTATCATCAGCGCGAGCGTTTCTACCGCCAAAATGCAGACGGCAGCTGTCATCGCCTCATGGAAATATACAGTATTTAAAAACATCTGTCCTTTATTTGTGCGAGGGAGAAATTATCAGTCATACTATAGGTATGGTGATACATGTATAAATGTATGGCCATACGGGGTACTACATACGGGGTACACATACGGGGTACTACATACGGGGTACACATCCGGGTACTACATACGGGGTACTACAACAGTGTTGTCAAAACTAACGGAGCTTGATAACTTTATACTTACAGGAGGAAGTAGAGCATCAACTGTGTAACTATGGCGACAGGCTTTGGAATGAAAACGGTGATTTCTATGATGTCAATGAAATTTGGGTCAGTGAATGATATACAGACAGTCACACTGAGTGATTGGATGAAGGATCATATCACGCATGAAGACCAGACAACGAAAACTTCCTCTTCGGAACCACAACTCCAAGATACCAGCAACTCCCAGTCCAGTAGGAAACTCGTCATCCTGGTACATTGTATTTGGTTCTATTTTGTTTATATTTCGAAATTGTTCCAGTTTCCAGCATAAGATAAAGCAACGAGTCAACATCAATAATTGTGGTTACCTGCACGTTCTCCCCAAGCTATTGAGCAGTTTCAACTACATTGTGGACTGGTGGTAGCATATTTAGCCCATACGGATCAAAAGTTATGGAATAAAAGGGCGTACCAGTCTTGGATCTTAAGTGCGGGGTAAAAGGGGGTAAAATTTGCTTTAAATGGCATATTCTCTTAAACTATTGGATACGTTTTAACCGAACTGTGTTAGTAGTATTCGTATCATTTGGAGATCAGAGGTTACACAATACAAGCAACTGACCCTCCTTCGGACTGAGGGTCTGGGTTAAAAGGGGCCAAGTGTGTCGATTTGTCTTTAATGTTCACCAAAACTAGTAAACAAGTTTCAACCTAACTTCCAAAAAGGCAGGTGCCTTTGACTATTTTCTTATCGTTTTTCTTTTCTTCGTAGATAATTTAATGTCATAAATACAGGTACAAGGCCAACTTTGATTTGGGACGAAAAAACTCAGATGGCTATTCATCTTTTCAAACCCTTGCCCAAATAAATCTTGTATTTTTAGACATTCACGATGTTTTTTCTACGTATGCATCAATACTATCTAATTGTCGTACAGGACTGTCGACCAGAGGAGGAGTACGCTGTCAGTCACCTGGAAGGGGCAATACGAGTTGATTTCGACAAGGAAGTGAACGAAATTGTGAAGACGTTGCCGGAACATCTTCAACCAGGTACTAAATAGAATGTTGACACGGGAATATAGGTTGTTTAATGGGTTTCCATTTCATATGATATGTATGCAGAAAGTGTTTAGGAAGACTCAGATGAGAACATTTTTATCAAATGATTTAAAATACAAATGATTTAAATTTCATTTTATAACATTATTAAGATTTCATGCAAATATATTTTGCAAATTTAAACCTGGTACCCATTGAAGATTGTTATTTTAAAAAAATTATCTTGGCCCGAAGGGCAAAGTGAGCTTATGCCGTGGCGCGGCGTCCGTTGTCCGTCCGTCGTCCGGCGTCAATATTTAACTTTAAACAACTTCTTCTTAATAACCCAAAAGCCTAAGGTGATGATATTTGACCAGAAGCAAACTGGAATGAAGGGCTACATGTACTAAGGTTGTTAAAAGAAATGACCTTCACCCATATTTAAGGTCGTTGGGGTCAAATATGTTTAAAATCTTTAAACGACTTACATGGATGAAGGACTACCAAGTTTGTGAAAATGAATGACCTTGACTTATATTTAACTGCACAGGGGTCAAATATGTTTGAACCCTTTATACGACTTCTTCTGAATAACCAAAAGGCGATGATATTTGGCCCGTAGAATGATGGGATAAAGAGCTACGAAATTTGTTCAAATGAATGACACTGAGTTATATTCACGGTCACAGGAGTCAAATATTTAAAAAATCTTTCAAGACCTTCTAAATAACCAAAAGCCAGGGTAATGTTATTTGGCCAGAAGCAAGCTGTGATGAAGGGAAATAAAGTCTGTTCAACACAATGTACTTATTCGACTTTCAAGGTCACAGGGGTCATATAGTTAAATCTTTTAATAGATTCTGTTGAATCAAACACTGATATTTTGCCTGTAGCTGCATTTTAGTCCACTTTTAAGATGTGAGATTTAATACCAGATGAGCGATTAAGGCCCATTAGGCCTATTGTTTTGTCTCCCGAGTGAGCGCCTGTCTAACGCTGAAAAAGTGTGTCAGTTGACGATTGTCTTGTCTTATAATTGAACGACCGGTTAACACTGACGTTGTGTGTTTGTTAACGGCTATTTTGTGTTTCAGTTGAACGTCTGGTTAACACTGACATTGTGTGTTTCAGTTGAACGTCTGGTTAA
>JAUMHH010004405.1:0-11407 GCA_032359455.1 Chlamys rubida
CAAATAGAGTCGACTTCTGTTGATTTGTTATATACATTAACCTGACGAACAAATAGAGTCGACTTCTGTTGATTTGTTATATACATTAACCTAACGAACAAATAGAGTCGACTTCTGTTGATTTGTTATATACATGAACCTGACGAACAAATAGAGTCGACTTCTGTTGATTTGTTATATATATTAACCTGACGAACAAATAGAGTCGACTTCTGTTGATTTGTTATATACATTATTAACCTGACGAACAAATAGAGTCGACTTCTGTTGATTTGTTATATACATTAACCTGACGAACAAATAGAGTCGACTTCTGTTGATTTGTCATATACATTAACCTGACGAACAAATAGAGTCGACTTCTGTTGATTTGTTATATACAGTAACCTGACGAACAAATAGAGTCGACCTCTGTTGATTTGTTATATACATTAACCTGACGAACAAATAGAGTCGACTTATGTAGATTTGTTATATATATTAACCTGACGAACAAATAGAGTCGACTTCTGTTGATTTGTTATATACATTAACCTGCCGAACAAATAGAGTCAACTTCTGTTGATTTGTTATATACATTAACCTCACGAACAAATAGAGTGGACTTCTGTTGGTTTGTTATATACATTAACCTGAGGACCATTACCCCGACAATGCATAACTATACTATCAGCGTTGCTGTTTGCTGTGTCATTATTCATATGGCATTTTTATGTTATAGAAACTGCGCAAATCAATATTCAAAGAGCAGGGTACACTTATATCATTTTGATTATCATCATATTTCTAAAGCAGTTTTATGTATATGACGAAAAACTTGATTGCCAGATAATTGTGGCCTCACATTGACACAGGTGTTTATGTAAAATACAAGAAACAAGAATCTTTATTTGGTGTCGGATATGGTTAAATAATAACATCAGTTCTGATAGGAGCTTGTGTTTCGACAAAGGAAGTTATAAACGAACTGAATTATAGAAAACTTGAAATCATAAAAACACTGTACTAATAAAACATGCGACATTAAAAAAATATTACTGAAAGAGGACAAACACATGAAAACTATATATATCAGCACTACGAAAATGAAACGAAAAATCATCATACAAGCACGACCTGTTGAAATTTGGCACTAAAAGCTTAAAGCAGACGATGCTAAGGACGACCACTACTGTTTTCTATAAGTTGCGATTCGAGATAATAACATTGAAAAATAAAAGTCATGTTAACCTTGTCCATTACATAATGGCTGTCTCCGACGCCGCCCTGTGTGCCGGTCGAGCGAGCCAGTTGCATCAGTATCTAATATGGGACCTTTGTTATACCAGACCGTATTGTACCTCGCGCGAGGAACCGAGCCTTGTGTGATTTGTTTATATCGGTATGAAAGCCTATCAAACGTCAGCTAACGTCTTGATATCAATTTAACTACCTGTTTGTAACAGTCATGTTTAAATAGCGGGTAATTTACAATCATCCAATATTGAAATGATTGAATACGCTTTGATTACAGAAATACATTTTATATACAAATACACACCCAGTACCTGAAGGGCTAGGAACAGCGATGTTTACTCATTGTTCTGTCAGACTGTTTATGAAGGCATGATCAGCCGGCAGATACCTGTATTATTGACACGTTGAAAGTATAATAGATATATATTGCCTACAATCAAAAATGTTTTAAACATTTTTACAGAATTCACTGCAGACACGTTTCTCGAGCAGGATTGCGATAAACTTCTATACAAACAAAAAACAAAAAACGTTTAAGACGATATTTGGCCTACACTGTCATGCTTCCTCTTACCTTACCAAAGAGATCCATTCCTCGAAATCTGTGAAATAGTGTATGCTTGGTAACTGTTTAATTATTCAAAACATAACTCAATATAGCGCGCAAATTATGATATAACTACCATTTATGTAACTCTACGAAATGTGGATAATTAAAAACAATGTACTTATACACGTTTTCTTTACCAAGTGAAAAAAAGAAAAACTTCATCATTTTTAAAACTACATTACAGAAAAGCAATGCGGAGACAATAACAACATGGTGAAAACGAATTGCCTAATTTAGAGAGACTTGATCCTTTGTCATGCGTAATAATAAATAACACTCCTGACAATTAATGCACATGTTAAAACACCAGGTACATGAACACAAGTTACTGATCTGAAGATTAAGACCACATAACACAACTGAACACAAGTTACTAATGTGTGAGAACAGGTAGATATTTTAGGGACACTTTCTTCAATGCAAATAGAAACTCCCGGATAGGTAGATTATAAAAAACAGGACTAATTTATCTGGAAAGGCCTGCTTCTTATAACATGCGCTGGAGTTATAAATTAAGGGTGACAGATACAACCCGCAGAAGAGGCTGATATATATTCTACTACTGAGGAAAGAAAAGTAAGCTGTCGTGAAACTTAATTTACACGTCATAGAATTAGGTGGCGAGGTGATCGATACTGCCATTGCTGTCAGTATGCCAACAATGATCACCACGAAAAACATGACACTGCAAGAAGTTACTCGAATGTAACACTCGATACAAGATCAACATGTACAAAATAAGGATAAGGAAATGGTGTTACTGTACTCCTTGTGGTACACAAGTAAAACCTACAATTCTATGCATATTACACGAATAGCAACGTCTCCTTTACCCTCTTTAGATAAAGGCTATTACACTGCACTTGGGAAGAATGTCATATTGAAGTTGTCTTTTAAAAGATAAGACTGTGTTATTTGAATTATGAGCTTAAACTCACAGCACATGAACTGCACGGGGTATAGAAATAACCTCGGGCTCTGTCTCTACAAAAACTGAAGTGTCCAATCCTACGATAATCAATCATTTTAGCGGACGAAAGATTGACACAAAATCTGTTATTCATGGTAATATTAATACGGATTTTATTAAATAAAGTATGTTTATCTTTACACATGAATATTAAAATTAAACGAAAGTATATGTTGTAGATCGTAAAGTGTGATTAATGTAGGTAGTGATCCGACGGGTCACACCCTACCTGATATTCCTGGTATAACTCTCGACCATGACATAGATTTGTATAATTTCAGGAACAGGTGTGTGTTTCAGTAAATGGTTTGTCCAGACAGTATCTCAATAGGTGTCAAATGTAGTCTGGAAATAATCAGTACGTAAGTTATAGGTATAGGCTCAGGGATATTGAGGGGATTCACCCACGTGTTACATAACTTATCTATAGCTAATAATAGAGTATAGTTTTTAAACGAAGACCACGCTTAACAGTGGTGTTGATAACGTGTGTGGCCGTAACAACGGTATATTTATTGACATTCTGATATCGACAGTATTGATATTTACATTTCTGATATTGATTTTGACGTTATTATTTCTGATATTATTGATACTTACAGTATTGATTTGGCTATTGACAGTGACAGTTATAGGTATTACTGACCATTGGTATTGACAGCACAGATTTTGTTCAGGTTCTGCCACAAATATTGTCGGGAAAACCACCAACAATTATAAAATCAAAAACGAAGAAGTCATTACATGTGTAAATTTTCATACACGTTGCAGTATATATTTGTGATTTGTAGGTAGTGTTATGGATATATTTTCCCAGTATCAAAGAGGCCCTGAACTTTCCGTAATTAGCGGGAGTGACATAAAGTTCAAAGTACGATTACTAAGAAACAGTTCGTTCTTTGAACAATGGTGACATGACAAAAAAACTCTCCAAAGGTTCTTTGCTTTATTTAACACATATAAATCATACTAAACTTAACACTGACAATGGCAAACTTATCATGGATTGTCCCGAGATAAATAATATATCTATATTATAATTTTTAGGCCGTTTAAAAGTCTGACACGATCACGACACCGAAAGTCGGACCGAAGTAGAACAAATCTCTCCTGTAACGCTATTATGTTGCCTTTACAGACTGTGTATTTATCGTACAATTCGATGTACGGGTTAATCATAATTAACCTTATACAAGTAGATTTGTCCTTATCCTCGCATTGAAATAGCATGGGTCTGGTATCACACAAGTCGATACAAAGCCTCACTTTTGTTGACATATTTCAGGGGTGCAGTGCATGTAAGAGAGAGCGTAACTCGTGACATTTTGAGGGTATGGTACGAAACGATAGGATTTTGAGGGTATGGTACGGCTAACCATACATTTAGGATAGGATTTTGAGGGTATGGTACAGCTAACCATACATAAGGATAGGATTTTGAGGGTATGGTACGGCTGACCATACATAAGGAAAGGATTTTGAGGGTATGGTACGGTCAACCATAAATAAAGGATAGGATTTTGAGGCATATCAAAACACATATAACATCGGCAATCAATGTTACCTAACAATGTATATAATGCTTTATATAATTATATCGACAAGTTAATAGGGCAACTATTGTTATCTTGAAACAATATTTCAATGTATATAACACTGTACGTATCAACACACTGACAGGGCAAGATAAAGACACGTTACTAGGAAGTGGAGGCGTATTCCGACACTTCTGAGACGGGAGGATACGATACTTCCTAGATCCCGAGTATTACCTTAGGTCATAAGAGTTGTCAGATATATTGCAACTTATAATACAACAACCCGAAACACGTGCAATTATCATATAAATTGTGATCTGCAATGTTTAGCTTAAAAATCCTCACGTTGACAATATATTACACATTTGTTGTATTCAGTAGCCGAATTGGTTCTTGACGTGATATGTATATAAACAATATTTCATAGCATAGCCATGAATTGACCGTTCTACCTGACTTCACCTAGGTTTGTTGGTTGGCTATAATGATATCCTTTCGTTTTGACTGTGACTTGGGAATTTTTTCGTTGTATGCTGACGCTGTGGATTTCTCCCCATTGTAATATAATAATATACTATTTGTATAGATATATAATGGAAATACAACAAAGAACCAACGTTTATTGCTATTTTACAACACAACATGATCCGTTGACATACGCACGTTTTATATTTACCCCATGCCAGGAAGGAAGTAAGCCTAAAGGACCAAGAACGTCTTAGTTTTCCTTTTCTTTCTTTAGTAATGACTGGTGGTGATATTGCTCGCCTTCAGATTGTCGTAAGATAATGTCGAGCAGCTCTTAATCCGCTTTCTCAGTAATTGATCCTATCAGAAACATATTAGTGTATCTACACTGTTAAAGAGTACTGGTGGGCTTTGGCACGGAAGGCTGGTCACAGTCATCAGATCAATAGGTTATCGAATAAAAAGTAATAAAAACTACACATTAAACACTTCCTTTCTTTTTATAACACGCATATTTAAAAAAGCGTGATATATAATTAAGGGAGTTTAAATACACCTATCTGTGCACATATCCAGAAACACTGTATTGTATGGTTGTTTAAAGTTTTAATCAATAAAATGTTACGACACCACTTAACACTGACTACTGCTATGCAGTTATTGTATTGAAAAGATATGGTGTTTATATATGATGTTACTCACCATGTATACACCATTATATCAAATACACATTTTTTTCCAGAATTTATCTTATTGAATAAACAACAGTATCACCATCAGTAATTATGTTTCTGGCTCTTGTGCGTAAATGGTAATATTCTCTGACCTAAACTTAATGTAGCTAAATACATTACAATGAAATACTAAAAAATAGATTATGAGTTATAGGCAGGTAAAAAAAGTATATAGACGTCTTGTAACAAGGAAGCTATCCAGCTGTGTACATCGATCGTAATCTGATGTGTTTTACCTGAGTACACTGGGACGTGGCAGCAGTCCAACCTTACTGTGGCGACACAGCTACGACCTGTAATGTAGACCAATATTACCACGGTACTTATCATAGCATTTGTATATTTTGAAGATACGATTATGACGTATTTTCAATTTCAACCGTAAAACGGAACTTTAAACGTTTTTCAATAGCTATAAAAATAAAAACATACATTGGATGACTGTGCATACTCGCCTTGTCTAAATTCAAGCCAGTAAGTATCTAAGTCATTTAGATTTTTACAAATATACTAATAATAAAACTGATGATCGTCACATGCATTCAAATACATATTTATAAATTTAGCAAGGGCGTGGTGTAAGTTTCTATAAATAAGGCGACCACGTATACGCTCGTGATGAATCACTCGTCTGTGACGTTTGTCATTCTATTTATATGTTAACCGGTCTCCCTTCAAACGCGTCGTACCCGTAAACAACGTTAAAAACAGTCTTTGCTTTTACAATCCACTATTTCTGTATCTACTTGAGCTGACACTGTGGATGTGTCTTTTACACTACGGTACACGAACATCGGTTGTAGTGAGTTAGATGTAATAAAATCAGTAGCGCGAGACGTGCGCGTGCTTTAACAACGCCTGTTTAATTGTGACTGCTATATAAGTATATATACTTATCTCATAAACGAACTGACAACTCTATTTATTAATATTTTAAAAACGATAGCGATATATGATGTGATCCTAATGATACGAGATATCTTTATATCACATTGAATTATGTGATTGTCCATGTGTTCAAATTACTAAGAACAGAGTTATTTGAAATATCTTTTATACAACTGATCGATTTAAAATGCATTTGATTAATAGAATTGCTAGAGCACTGACAGGTCACCAAGGGTCCCGCTGTGTGCCTGACTATGTATCCCCATCACTGACACGTCACCAAGGGTCCCGCTGTGTGCCTGACTATGTATCCCCATCACTGACACGTCACCAAGGGTCCCGCTGTGTGTCTGACTATGTATCCCCATCACTGACACGTCACCAAGGGTCCCGCTGTGTGCTTGACTATGTATCCCCATTTAGAACCAAGCAAAAGCTACATTGACCATCTTTAACTTTTGGAAATAGGTCATGGCGTTATTCACATACGCAATATTATATAAAATAAAATACTAAAAGTAGTTTCATGTTTGTTTGGTATTTTATCTGAAAAAATAGCTGGTGTTCACTGTGTAAACACGGATATATACAATGCGATTTTGACAGTATATCACCTGTTCTATTTTCAGTATCAATGACCGTTACCTTCACATTAGGATTTTTAAAACCTCTGTTGCATAATCATGTGAAATTTCAGAAATGTTGATCTTCTGGTTACTGTGATAATCTCAAAGAGCTTAACGGATAAACATTCAGACGGACGGACGGACATAGGAGAGACAGACGGACGGACAGAGGAGAGACAGACGGATGGACAGAGGAGAGACAGACGGACGGACAGAGGAGAGACAGACGGACGGACAGAGGAGAGACAGACGAATGGACAGCATGATTACTAATTGCATATGGAGACACCCAATTAATTCTGACCAACGTTGCTTCATAATGTAACAACAAAATGTTTACCAGCTAAGATTTACAACATTTGGCCTTGACCTTTCACCCGATGACCTGGATCTTTGGTAAGTTAACTTCTTGTTTGATTATGATCAGCTTTGCTTCATAATGTCACAACAAAATGTTTACCAAATCTGGCTTTTTGAGGGTCATACAACTTATTTTGACAGTATATCCCCACTGTTCTATTTTTACTAACAGCGATCTTGACTTTGACCTGTTATAATTGTGAAACCCCCTTTGCACATCTACATATTACAGTGTATCACCATGTGAAGTTTTAGAAATTTCGGCCTTTTGGAGTTAGAGATAATCTTCTGAAACGAAATTGCTGACAGCCAGACGAACACCGATTACTATAGGGCACTAATGAGTATTAGTTTGCAATGCAACCGTCAATTAATGTATCCTAACTTTATAAGGTGATCCCTCCCGTTATTACCTAAACCATACAGTTAAGAGTAGTAATTCTGGTATTCAGAATCATTTTGTAAAATTATACGTGCATTCTTTCACAAACAATTTTGTTTTCAAGTCCATAAATCACAAAAATTCAATTGCGGTGAAACAAAATAGTCAGTTAACTTCATTTCCAAATCTATTGACGGAAACATATTTCCTCTTTTCACGTGCAATATATAATAGGTCCTTTTAGTCAGGTTAGCTATTAGCCTTACTGTAGTTAGTGTCATTATTATAATTATATGCCCAGATAAGAGTTGGATTTTTCTTCTTCTATATTCTCTTCATTCATAATGAAATCAGCTGTTTTTTCCCTTTCAGTACACTAACAGTATATTTCCAGTCACTACCACTGGCTCTTACGATACGTTGTCACGTTTTCAGTGTTTGAGCAGTTAGCGCATTATCATCCACATACATCATTACAAATAGTTAAATATGATGATAGTTGAATACCTTTTTTCCATATTAAGCAATATTGCATATGCAGAATCTAGAAGTTTCCTTTCCATTATAACCCATTATTTGGTTCAGGGGTTTCTCCTGCAAAATTGGATGTTTTCGTCTTTAATAAGAATCGGGGATTTTCGTCTGTCCTCTGCTTGGCGGGGATGCAGTGATATATTTTATTATTGACTGTGAGTTTGACTATGGTCCCGGTGGTGTATATCTTTGATTTAATTATCCGATTTGCGTTTAATGACTTTCTAATTTAGTAATAAGTATATAGAAATATTTTTCAGGCTGTTTAATCAGAAACTTGAACACCTGTAACACAAAAGAAATAATAATATTATTTATGTAGAATGAATGACACACTCTCACGTTTTATTCCTTAGTCACGCGCTCATAATTTTGAAATAATCATCTAGGTCATTATCTGCACAATTAATGAACGGCCATCGGCGTTTTAAGTTACATCCAAAAATCCCAGTTCGTTACCGGTGGTGACACGTTATTAGATTATTTACCTGAGCCCTGAGGTGTTGAACCGTTACAGGCGACCCAGATGTCATGTAGGTACGGTTTGGTAGTAAGCAGTGTTTGTTCTTTATATAGCACATTGTATTTTGATTAAGTGTATTGTCACTTTATTGTTCAGCATTGAAAATGTGTTGTAAACCCAGTCAGCCAAAACTTGGCAAGGAAACTAGTGCACGTGGTGTTTGGGTCCCGACATTGCCGTTCTGACTGTAAGTTGCAGACAAGTGAATCAAACGCTGTTTGTAAACAAATGAGATCAGAATCACAGTGCATTGATTGGTTGAAAGTCTAGTATTATGTTTCCCTGAACAAGTAGCATCTTATATGCATCCAAACGAAACTGCGTTTGATAAGGAACAATCGCAATGAAGGTTGTTCATGACAACTTTGCTAATATAGAAAACACTGATTGTCTTCGTACTTACTTTTTTATCAAGACTTCAAAAGTGTACAGAATTCATTTCATTACTTTTTGTAAACCTAGTTAATACAACGAAAACTCATAACCTACTCTTCGTAGTTTGCTTCATTGAATTTAATGGGGTGTACGTATATACATCCTTTGTTGGTAAACACGTGATTTGTTCCGTATCCTGTTTACTTGGAGCGTAAGGTACATCACCTGGGGCAGACAGCAACTCAACCGTGACGGTTTAAACACTGCACTAAGAAACGTGTATGTCTAGACTTAATTACAAAGCAGGTTTCACGGAGAGCATCGTATTACCTGCTACAACTCACGGTCAAGCAATAAAAAGTTAGCCATGTGTAGTAAGTAGATACATTATTGATACGGTACTTCCAGTGTGATTAAGTAGTCCACAGCCCCTCGAGCGTTTCATGTGTCAATGCATACACACTTGGTAGACGTGATAAATACGTTTTAACAGTTGCAAGTGTCAGACAACCAACTACATGTGTATTCTGATAAAGATATGTGAGCACATGCAATCTTTGAGCAGCTGTTACGTTCCATGAATAAGGAACCTTTTCATCTCACAGCTAGTCAAGTAAGGATCCTTTAGTTCAACTTCAATAGAGTAAATTTATTTTACTTTCTTAAAATGTTCTTAATGTTAAAAACTGGAGGCAAAATTGCATTTTCTATTATTCGACATCATAATCACAATAATTTAGACTTTTGTATGAAGCTCGTCTCACGGGAGGTATTAGGCTTCAATAGAATAGCGGTGAACACTCTTTTGAAATACGTGCGTTGTTCATTCAGACTGAGAGGTACTTTGTTATATTTAGCCTCTATGAGAGGTGCTTTGTTTCCCCTATTTTAGACCTCATGCGTGGTATCTTCGATCTTTACTGACAAACATGACCAGCTGGGGAGGCTTACTACTAAGCTGTATAATAAACGTGACGATTTCGATATCATTGATGGTAACATCCCTGGTTCTCCCACCTACAGCGTTTACATGTCGCAGATAATTCGATTTGCACGGGATTGATCTAAATATCACGATTTCTGTGATAGATGTCAAATGCTTTCAGACAAATTAACATACGGGGTAAAGAAATGTAGGTTGACGAAGATGATGGACGTGATTTAAATACACTATTTACTTCTGCGATATGACTATCGACGCTTTTGATCATGCTTTTTAATGAGGCTTGTGGGATTTTGCTGTCACAACAACGGTTCTCGATATGAGGACGCTAAATTTCCTGGATTTTATTTAGACTTACATGATTAGTGTCATCAGTTTAGAAGAAGACGCTTACCCTTCTTACACACTCGGTCTGATGCTCTTTATACTTTTTGCAAGGATCTCAGGATAATCCTCCATTTGTTCCTATTTTCCTATATTAATAGAATTCTGTTCTATTTAAACTTTGATACTCTGTTGTTGATTTCTGTTTTATATATGTTTCATTCGAGTTACTTCATTTCATCAATTAAACATAATTACGGGTACTTTGCTTAATTAATTATATACTTTAGTCATTAGGAGAGGTGTTTCATTTTGTTTCATTTAGACTTCGTTAGAGATAGTTTGTTACATTAATTTAAAATCCGTTAAAGGTACTTTGTTTTATAGGCTTTATAACAGGTGATAAGTTTCATTTAAATTCTGGAATGTAGATTCCACAAGAGGTATATTTTCAAAGCGGCTTTCTGATGATTGCTGTACACTGATAATAGACCAGAACACGGTTACTCTCTCTCCCTCTCTCTCTCTCTCTCTCTCTCTCTCTCTCCCTGAAATGTTGGTTTTCTATAAAGGATTTCCACACGGACACTATTTTTCCTTTTATGCAAAGAAATCAACGAACAATTTTCTTTACAAAGGAGTTTATCTAAAATTCAAAACCAAAATATTGTAACACAAATGAGTACAAATATCTTAATTCTGCTATTGTATTGTTTGCCGATGAGGAACATATCACTACTGGATATTGATGGATAAAACAGACACAATTTTGTTAAAATAATGAACTAACCACTTAATTAACAGTGCACGCTGTTCACTTTGTTGGATGCCTTCGTGGTGTATTTTCGGCCTTGTGTGATGCTGCAATTGTGTACTTTGTAACCGAGTGTTGAGCT
>JAUMHH010004416.1:0-11406 GCA_032359455.1 Chlamys rubida
GATTTTGGCTATTTTTAGTAACAAATCCATACCCCTATTGGCGTATAATAGGCGAGTTTGCGTATTATACGCAAGTTTAGTGGTTTTCCCCGACCTGAGGCTGATGATATATGATATGTGCCGTGCATAGAAATCCACGTTCACGAGGATATGAAGTACTGATGTAGTGACACACATTGAGTTTTAAATATCTAATTTGACACATCAATAGTAAAATAATCCATGTTATTATTATGAAAATCCTGACAAAAGAACATAATCAACAGCCGACAATCATCCAAGTTTGGTTTCGGTGACTGATCTCTGCTTATTCAATGTTTCCATGAAATCTCGTGGTATCAGAAAGCAACTAAAATACCTAATTGTTTCTCTTTACATACCTGTTCATCTCCAGAGGCATCTGTGTACGTAGGAACCACCAATCGCGAACGTTTTTCTCTTTGTAAAACAGGCATGTCTACGTTAATGTCTGCGGACATCTTGATTTCCTTTGTTTGATCACGTGTTGGTCATGTGACATTACATGTTATGGCGGGAAAATTAGCCAAAAGGTTGCGTAGGAACATAGATACTCCGCTGCCTTAAAAATATAGGTGGCTATGAGGCATCCCACCCCAGAATTGAAGGACGGCTTGGCGTTAGTGCCTTATAAGAATACTGGTTAATGAGTCCTAATATATAACATCAATACAGCCAGTATTCCCTGAGGTTTCTGCCGAGTGCCCAAACCAAATAGAATAGAAATAGAAGTCATGAGGTCAAAAGGGGCAACTCATCAAACTTTATTTCCTCCAAAAGGATCTCTGATAAAGATATCTGATTATCCGTGATTAATTAACGAACTACGATCATACAGAGACGTATATATATTGTAACATATACTTTCAAAATTGTTTTGGATCTCAAAGTTAAGTTGAACATTGACATTATTATCAAAAACCTAAAAATTCAAAACAGTTCAAAGTTTATATATTTGATCGAAAACCTAGCTTACACTCTAAAATGGTTTTAGATTTTTTGATGTTTTTGATAAAAACTCCAACAAATCAAAACAGTAGTTGCCGGCGGGGGCAGTGTTCCTGGACAATCTCTGCCCAGAATTAGAGCTGTCGTTCCTTCCTTACACTTACTGTAAGTGAGTAGTAACGAATCACAGGGATCTGAGGATATGTTACAGCTTTATTTGGACCTAAATTGAAGATGCAGAGTAATTGGTTACTTCAACAGACTTTACATAATAATTTACCACTTCTCTTCTTTTCCGTCTTTTCCGAACAAGCATATTGTAGGTGGGGGCTGCCCAATCACTGACTTGCTCGGACCTCTCTCTCCGACTCTCCTCGAACTAAAATGTCCTTCTCTTAACTTTATCTAAGTGGATAATTATCTTCAATTAGTTGAAGGTGCATGGTCACTATGGTAGAACTAGGACCTTAAGCTCAGATGTTCAAGTCGAGTCAAGTCAAGTAAATTTTATTTAACGTCGATATGATTACAAAGATAAACACAAGCTCGTTTAGTGAGCTTTAACAATCGACATAACAAATGAAACATACATAAAACAAGGTTTCATTAATTAAACAAGATATGTTCATGCTGTAAAAGATACAAATAGAGAGGAAGCATCCAATAAAACATTTAATTTAAAATAAATAAGAATAATAATAATATTAATGCGGTAAAAGTGGCAAGTTACATTTATCAAATTTTGAAGTTAATTTATTATTTGACCACATTTGCTTATATTATGAGATGAAGGAAAGATATAAAAGTAATTTTAGAAAAGATAGTTCAGTGGTGCATGGTCAGCTCCAATGGTTGGGGAGCCCCCTACCAGCATGGTATGCTCGACCTGCACCCCAGTAACTCAGGATTTGTTATTCTTATTTTCTTATAAAAGGTCATATATTCAACGTAATCACAGATAAATTTAGAAACATATCACAGGCTGATTTTATATCATAGAAATGTTGAAAACTTAAAATGTTAAGATACATATAAAGCATACTACAGTACACAAACTAACATAATAAAGCACAAAAGCAGGAGCAGCAGCTAGCTTCATACTATAATCACAGATGTACATCATGCTTCATGCAATCACATTTAAACATATCTAAACATATCTAAAAAGGTAACTTAAAACGGGCATGCAAAACATTTAAAATATTTACACAGTTAAGACGTGACGGATTTACACATAGCACATCTACAGGTTTGGCCGTTCCAGCTTCCCATACATGCCTTGAAACTGGCAACATCCACAGCATTTCTTTCCACAGCCGGAAGATCTTGCCATAGTTTCGCCGCGAGGTATGAGAAGCTGTTCCAGCCAAACCGTTCCGTTCTTACCGTAGGTACTTTTAACATGTTACCATACATGAAAGAATAATGTTCATTTTTATTAGTTTGTAATTTTTTTTTAGATAAGGTGGACATATTCCATGGATAATCTTAAAAGTTTCAATGGCTATTTTCCTTAGTCTCTCCACATGTAGCATGTTTGTCTGAGACTTTCTTAAAAGGACCTCATAACTTGAGTCAAAATCATGGTAAATAAATTTCAGGGCCCTATAGTTTACTTTTTCAATTTTGTCAGTGCTACCTTTATTACAGAAATGCCACACTAAGGGACAGAAATTAAAATTTGAAAGTATAAAAGAGTTATAAATTGCCTTCCGTCCTTTAAAAGTGAGATGTTGGCCGATGCGTTTCAATACATTTATCTGTCTTGATGCCTTGTTGCAGATATTTGTTATATCATGTTGAGAAAAATTTAGGAGGTAGTCAATTTCGACTCCAAGTAGTTTTACTGATTCCTCACACGGAATACTAGTGTCGCCAATGCAAAAAATGGGTTTTTGTTCAAAAGTGTGTTTGCCAATAGCTAGGGCCTGAAATTTTTCTGGGTTTGCTTGCATCTGATTTACATCAAACCAATTTATTAGATTTAAACTTTCCCTTTCTAAAACTTCTATCATTTTCTGATAACAAGTATCTGCATATATGATAAAGTATTTCCGTCTGCATAATTTAGTAATGTTGCATCATTAATGGTGTAAAAAATGTCATTTATGAACACATTAATAAGTTTGGTCCTTCCATTGTATTTTTTGAAAATCTGACATTTCATTTTTCGTCAAGTTCCATTTTTTTGAGTCATGATAACGTTAATATCAAGTCCATTAATTACTGGTCGTCGTGACATTGGGCTTTCAAATGTGCGGGTTATGATACACATCACAGGTCCAAAACACTCTGTCTGAAATACACATCTGTAAAAGATGTGGATTAATTAGGTTGCCTTACAAGCACCAGCTGTAGGGAATTTCCCTTTAGCTCAGCGTCAGAGCATCGGGCTGGAGAGCCAAGGGTCGCAGGTTCGAGCCCCAGCGACGGCACTATCTTTATCACTATTCCTCATCCTATTACACATCTATGCTATACTGATATGGGTCACAGCACACATAAACATACAAATATTTATGTGTGATGTAACCCGTTTAGCATGATGTGTGTCGTTCAGACATTTGTAATGAACCACTGATATAATGCTACCATCAATACTAAGGCCTAATAGCTGCATGCACAGTGAAACATTCTAAATATAAGTTGAAGACAGATTTTTAATAGGGTCAATACAAGCTTTTCAGCTAATTACATGGCCGCCATGATTAAGGTAAATCAAATGAAATAGGAAAAGATTCAACTTTATGGAGATGTCTTTAAAAATTTGAGTCTGATCAGTTAAACCTAAAAAAAGAGAAAGAATGCATATACCATAGCATTCATCTCAATGTTGTCTTTTCAGAGATAGAAAATGAAAAGCATAAAGTAACCCCCTTATACAGTTCTGTTCTAGTATTCTGTATAGATAGAGATGTTTTTTTCCCCAATAGATTTTGTTCTCTGGTAATCTGCAATAAAACTCATAGGTATGAATGCAATTGTTGCAATCTTCAGTTGTCCTTGGAGGTGGCATTATGTGTATATATAGATTTTGTATTTAAAGTTTGTTTTTTATACATGACTCGGGTAAAGTAATACCCCGACCCCACCCCCGCATTAAAGCCATTCTGGTCTCTGTGGTGTATATAGATAGATTAGCTGCTTTCCACAAGAATCGGCTAAGGAGAATTTCACCGAAGTTTGTTCAGTAGAACAAAATAAGAAAAATTATTTTTGTGATATTGGTGCCCTTGTAGAAAATCCTTAGAAATCTTGACACAAATACTTTGCCTTACTCTCACAATTGCAAGCATTGCTGTTAATGCCGGAGAAGAGTCAGACAAGTTCTTTTCTAGAGAAGGCATATGTCACTTTTGTAAATTACTAGCCGCTTCCTTCCAATTTGGCGAGGAATATTTTCTTTAGCTCAGTTTGTAGAGCATCAGAATCAGACCAGAAGGCACCAGTGTAGCCGAGGTCTATATTTTTTCCATGCTTTGCCTCCATGTAGGATTGAACATGCAATTTAATATCAATACTAAGCAATGTGTTTCTCTTTCAGTTTCAGATTAAATCACACTTCAATATGACAGATGTGGAAAAAATTTCCCAGCCTGATGGTGAGTGCAAATCAACTGAAAAACATCAAATGTGGTCACAGTGATCAAGATTTGTACATGTACCTCAGTACATAAATCTGTTTTATTCTGTTTACTCTGTATGTTTCATCAAAATGCTTTTCATTCTTTACTTTGGATGCTTACAACAAACTCAACAACTGCATCGCTCACCTGGTATTAATCTTACAATTGTAACCTTAAAAGTGGACTAAAATAAAGCTACAGACAAAATATCAGTGTCTTGACTTAAAGTCATTCAGAAGAACCTGTTAAACGATTTAAACACATTTGACCCCTGTGACCTTGAAAGTCAAACATTGACATTAAATTGAACAAACTGTATAGCCCTTCATCCCAGAATGCAACTTGCCAAATAGCATCACCCTATACCTTTTGTTTATTGAGAAGATGATTTTTAAAGATGTATGCACTATGGAGCAGATTTGACATTGAAAGTGTGTTAAAGTCATTCACAAGCAATCACCCTGGACGCTTTAGTTATTCATATACCTTGAATATGGACGAAGGTCATTCATTTGAACAAACTTGGTAGCCCTTTATCCCAACATCCTTCTGGCTAAATATCATCACCCTGGTGCTTTTGATTATTAAAAAGAAGTTGTTTTAGTATTTTAACATATTTGACCCCTGTGACCTTGATTATGGGCGAAGGTCATTCATTTAAATAAAGTCTGAGGCCCTTTATCCCAGCATGCTTTTGGCCAAATATCATCATCCTAGTTCTTTTGATTATTCAGAAGTTGTTTTAAATGTTATTAAGACAAATAACCCCTGTGACCTTGAATATGGGTGAAGGTCATTCATTAGAACAACTTGGTAGCCCTTCATCCCTGCATGCTTCTGGCCAAATATCATCATCCTGGTCCTTTTGGTTATTCAGAAAAAGTCGTTTAAAGGTTTTTAAGACTATTGACCCCTGTGACCTTGAATAAGGGCGAAGGTCATTCATTAGAACAACTTGGTAGCCCTTAACTCTCGCATGCTGCTGGCCAAATATCATAACCCTGGAGCTTTTGGTAATTCAGATGAAGTTATTTAAAGTTTTTTTTTAGATAATTGACCCCTGTGATCTTGAATATGGGAGAAAGGTCATTCATTTGAACAAATTTGGTAGCCCTTCACCCCGCATGCTACTAGCCAAATATCATTTCCCTGAATATTTTGGTTATTCAGAAGAAGTTGTTTTAAGATTTCAACATATTTGACCCCTTGTAACCTTGAATGTAGGCAAAGATCATTCATTTGAACAAATTTGGTAGCCCTTTATCCAAGCATGCTACTGGCCAAATATCAACACCCTAGGCCTCTTGGTTATATAGAAGTTGTTTAAATATTAAAACATATTTGACCCCCTTGTGAGCTCGAATATGGGCGAAGGTCATTAGTTTGAACAAACTTGGTAGTGCTTCATCCCAGCATGTTATTGGCCAAATATCATCATCCTGGGCCTTCTGGTTATTCAGTACATATTTGGCCCCTGTGACCTTGAAAATGGGCAAAGATCATTCATTCGAACAAACTTAGTAGCCCTTCATCCCAGCATGCTACTGGCTAAATATCATCAGCCTAGGCCTCTTGGTTATTCAGAAGAAGTTGTTTAAAGTTGACACCGGGCGGATGCTGGACGTCACACCATGGCATAAGGGCCAGGTGAGCTAAAAATGCATTTATATAAGCATTATTTTCCAACATATAATAAAGGCAGAAAAACACAAAATATTTTAAAGATATGATCGATCTTTGGACACCACACTTTGACTTGACAGCTGGATAAACTAAAAACAGGAACCTCAGTTGAAGTTAATAACAACACATGATGGCAACAGTTGAATTTGACAGAAACTTGAACAAGAACAAATTTGATACTTTACTCTTCATGGCATGAACAGAGGTGTGTGCTACACTCTGTGTAATCTGACACAGCCTTTCCAATCTTCTTCAGGTACCCACGCCATTTCACATTTGATGCTGTTGAAAATAATGACAAATAAAGTTAACTAAAAGAAAATTCAGTTCTTGTTCATTTGAAATAATATTGAGTCATTAGCAAGATCAATGCGCTGGGTCTTAAAAATATTTCGTATTTTTTCAACTGTATTAGCCATAAATGAGAAGAACAATTTGAATATTCAAATACATTTTTTAATTTCACTTCAGCTAAAAGGAACATTTTTTCGTAAATATAAGAATCTTGTCACCCACCATGAACGGATCTTTATTGGATCTACAAAAATCTTTTATCTTCTTCTCTATTCACTTTCCTTACAGGTACTATAGTATTACCCAGTCCAATGTTGGAAATCCTAAACGGGAATCTTGTACATCAACTTCATCTTTGTAATGTCATATGTAATTTGCCACTATGACAAATGTTATTGCATATGAATTGCATTTATAACTATTTGCAAAATACTTGATTTTGTAATTCTTACATGATTAGAGATGTGTCATTGACAAATGAATTAGCATTAGGGCCAAGGATATTTTTAATAAGGGACCAAGGGGAACATACATATAATTGCTAACAAAACTGAACAATCAAAATTCCAGATGGCTGTCTGGTGGCCATTTTGGTATTCTTATCAGTCCCCAAAATCAATATGCCTAACTAGGGACCATGGGGAAACCTCATGAGAAAGATCCCTCCAGTACTTTTTGAGGAATACCACTAACAACCTTTAACTCACAAAATTCAAGATGGCCACCTATGGGATATCATTGTTTTCCTGTCAGTCCCAAAAATCAATATGCATAAATAAGGTCCATGAGGAACCCTCATGTGAAATTTGAGAAACATCCATCAAGTTCTTATTGAAAATTAAAACTAACAAACTTTAACTCTCAAAAATCAAGATGGCCACCTGTTAGCCATCTTGGTTTTTCCAATCAGTCCAAACATTTGATATGCATAACTAAGGACCACGAGGACCTTTCATGTGGAATTTGAGAAAGAACCCTCAAGGACTTTTTGAGAAATGGCGACAACAAGAATTGTTTAAGGACTGACAGACCACGGACGAAGGGTGATTTGAATACCCCACCATCTGATGATAAAAAAAATACAATAAATGTAAGAAATATTTGAATTAAATAAAAAAAAAACAATGACCAACTAAAAATGCTTTCAAATTTAGATACTCATACGGATTTACTTTGTATTACTAAATGTGGTGTGTTCATTTTTCAACAACCGACAGTTTGAGTTATCTCCCTTATACACTGTATCACATAATATTATAACTGGTGTGACAGAACCGGGGTCAAATGACTACCGGTACAATAGTGAAATTTCACCACTATGGTAATATGAACCTCCCATGGTGTAATGAAGCACTAACTCTTCTTACCATTAGATTACATCAGTTTAGTTTGGTGTCTTAATTATATATGAAATTCAAGTCTGGGGTAGAGAAATCTAGCGTGGAGTAGGGGGCGGATGATGTAGTCATTTTACCACAATGGTGAAACTCTCCAGAGCTTTATCAGGGTACTTTTTAGGTCCGTTTAAAGGACCCATTCCCGATTGGGAAATGTGTGATTTTTTCCCAATATCACCTTCAAAATTCCCTATAAGGAAATCTGAAAAAGTCATCTGAGAAAGTGGTTGCAAAAACTAGAATCAAGGATGCATCCAACGTTGGTAAAGACAGAACGATTCTGTCTTATATAAAACCAGACACAAAAGTCTCATTTTAAGTATTTAGAGTTGTTTAATGATTATATATAAATTTCCCAAAATGGCTCTTATGTCGATGATTTTTAACAATTTCATCACAGGGTCCGCTTCCCAAAACACCCTGATAAAGCCCTGCTCTCCCTGTAAATTTCTCTACCCCAGGCTTTTTTTTGTTATTTTCACATACAGGACAACAAATCAATGTAAATTAAGGAAGAACTGTTTAAAAAAAACAAATATAAAAAAAATTGGTGAAACTTTTCAAACTCTTCATTTCACCATTATGGTATGCCCCGACCCTAATTTTTTCTACCCTCAACTTAACTTGTTATATTTATATCAAGGACAACAAATTGATGTGAACTAACACAGAACTGGTTTAAAAGATTCAAACAATAAAAATACGCTGGAAAAATGAACACCCTATTAATTTCTATACCCAAGACTTAAATTTTATTATTTTCAGATAGACGACAACCAAGTGAAGTGAACTAAAACAGAATTGGTTAAAAAAGTTCAATAGAAAAAAACATGCTAAAACCCTTCATTTTACCAATATGGTAAAGTCAAGTCCCCCTGCCCCACCCTAAATTTCTCTATCTCAGACTTCATTTTGTTATTCATATATACCGTATATATATATGGTCAGAAAATAAACTGACGGAAGCCATCATTTCACTATTCAAATAATCATACTAGATACACTGGTACATGCATATTTCCCCATTTTTGTAAGTAATGGCAGCCTTTTTCAATTAATTTAGAAAATGAATTAAACATGATTATTTGAATGTCAGCAAAAATGTATGACTACCAGAATTTTATTCACATTTACAAAAAACAAATTGAATCTTGATAAAGAATTTGAAAAAATGCACATTGAAATATTTATTTTTAGATCTACATGTATATGAATCAAAATTGGATTAGGTTGATTGTCGACAACCAATGTAGCTTAATTGGTTTGAATCTCTGTCTGGCTGTGCATTTTTTTTCTGTAGTATGACGCGTACGAGGAATAGTGATAAAGATAGTGCACTTGCTGGGGCTTGAAACCGGCGACCCCTAATTGGTTCTCCAGCCGAATGCTCTACCACCCAGCTAAAGGGAAATTCCCTACAGCTGATGCTTGTAAGGCAACCTAATCAATGCACTTCTTTTACACTTCCACAGTACTGGATGAATGCTTGGCAAGGGTTCACCCGAACCTGGGTTGTAAATAGTGTTGTCTTGGGGGAGACTTAGAAAAAGGAGGGAGGAATGTAGCGCAACTAAACCGGGTCGATCACAGGCGACCAGGTAGCTCAATATTAGTTAGAGTGTCTGTCTAGAGTTCGAAGGGTCCTAGAGTACAAAGGGTCTGAGAGTTTGAAGTGTCCCGGTTTGAATCACGGTCTGGCTGTGTATTTTTAGATGTTATAACTGTTAACATAATAATACAGTATACTTCTTGAATTATATTTTTTCGTTGCCAACAATAACCCATCTTCTTTGAATTGATATATTAAAATTTCATCGACATTGTGTCACATTTTAACCGAATCCACAGCTATAATATAAATGTGTCCGGTCCTTGTAAACAATACAAATGGTCAAGTCAGGTGTCCCTCAAGGCTCGGTTATTGGTCCATCCCTCTTTCTATTCTATATAAACGACACTCCACTGTACGTCTATTTGCAGATGACACCATTGTCTATCTTACTATCAAATCACCATCTGATGCCCAGCTATTACAACAAGATTTAGACAAACTAGCTCTATGGGAAATGTCCTTCCATCCTGACAAATGTAATGTCCTTTCCATCACCAACAACAAACACTCACAACATCACAAATACATGCTGCAAGGAAAAGTGGAAGGTGGTCATTACTATGTAGATAGAAATGGTATGCGCGCCGATGTACATGGTATATGAACTTACTCTGTGTATATTTATTACCTTCCTGGTCCGGCGCCGGCTCTGGGGTGCAGCTCTCACTTCCAGGGTCCTCTTTCGCCTGACATACATCGTCCGACACGCAGGACGACACCAACAACACAATCACAACACATTTTAAAACGGCTCCCAGCTGCATATTTCCGGAAGTAAAAAGAAAGTCTCCTTTGCGAGAAGAGTTCCATTGGGAGAAATCCTTATTCGCTATACAGTAGAGATTTATGTCACTCTGCAATGGACAATTCCGGGGAGGTGATGGATTTTAGCGCTGTAATTATTTCAAGTCAGCTTTATTTAGCAAAAGCAAATGTCTTATTTAATTAATTATTACATTGACGATTTGTTATCTCTAGGGTGAGGCAGAGACGTATATATATTGGCAACATTCGCGTATCCCGGTTGGAACGGTACGTGTGGCCACGGAATTAGATTAAGACTATCTAAGTCCGTGGTGTGGCGCAGAAATGTTCAAGAATAAACGAACACACTTGGACCGATCTATAAGCAGAGCTTGGGTGTTTTGTATGAAAGGCCGTTCATGTCAAAAACGAGATAAACTAACGCGTTAGCATTTAACGCGTTAAAACATTATTTAACGCGTTAAACAAGGATTTAACGCGTTAAACACCAATTTAACGCGTTAAAACCTTGTTTAACGCGTTAAATGCTATCACGTTAAATATACACTTTTAACGCGTTAAATAATTAAAACTATTTTAACGCGATAAAACACTTCCCAAGTTTAACGCGTTAAATGTTGTACTTATTTTTTTAACGCGTTAAAGTGTCATAAATGAATGGACCAATCAAATTTGCAGTTACATACAGTACTTAATCATGGCTGACGACGCCATGACCTGTTTTTTAAAGGAAATCCTATCAACAGTGGATTACTGTTATCGTGTTGGCATTGACGGGGATGCTGGCACAGGGGACACTCTTATACAAAGGTGCTTGTTTTATAGAATATTGTACTAATAATCTTATCGTGGATGAAGGATTATTTTGGCAACGAACCATAACCAAAACCATTACTTAGGCCTAACGTGTATGCAGGCAAATTCGTTACATTAGTAAGGGCTTCAGTTAATATACATCTATCAAAATGCCGATGAGCACCAGTCAATACAGAAGAACATTTGACTGAAATGCCTATAAATAAACAGTGTTGTAAACACGCCTGAATGACGTCACGCAGCAACA
>JAUMHH010004427.1:0-11406 GCA_032359455.1 Chlamys rubida
GCTCTTCCGATCTGTTAAAATTAAAACCACTAAATGTAAATACAATAAAGAAATAATAAAAATTTGAGGAAATATCTCATTGAAATGCATTGGAAATACGCTTTAACATCTAAACCAGACAGACTGCAAGGAACCAGCAACATAAGGTTTCGCTCCTCTTCGCTAACTCGTGTTGTCTTCCCTGTATGTTTGGTTTCTTATCAACCCAATTAGGTCGTACATTGTCTGGTGATAGAAAATAAGTAAAAAGCAAGACTGTCAAAACGTACAGAATTTGTTGAAATGGAGTAGAATCGTTGTCTACGCCCATGCAGTGGGGTTAACAAGGTTTTACCTTTTTCCAGATCTTTGCGTTTCTGGTTCTGTTCCTTGCCTGGGCGGATGGGTCCAGCCAATAAGCTCCTAGGAGTTTGCACCGATCGGTTTCCGTTAAAGATCTGGGACTGCAGGATGGGTTCAACATTATACATTTAGAACGTCATCATCTATTCGCAGTTTCAAGACAACTTATTGTGAACAGTGGGATACTACAGTGATGCAGTAAAGTGTATTCAAAACAATGACAATTATCTCTGTATTATTATTCTTAATGAACCTTTAAAGTCGGCCTACAGGTCTGGTACAAATGGAAATCGTCATTTTATTTCTTTCACTTCGAACCTTTCTGCAGTTCACCCTCCCCAATCACTGAGTAACGTTGTTACCTCAGCTTTATCATACTCCCAAGCTTCGGTTTTTGGTTGCATCGCTTAACTCGATCAAACAGCCTCCTGCTGTGTATCTTGGTTTGCCAGATGCAAGGGGGACTTCACAATAATGTACTTGGGTGTTTCCATCTTTGCTGTCTCATTGAGGAGTTGCAACCCTAATGAACCAGACACATTGCTTTATTGGTGGTAGGGATAGTTTATACGTACATGTATACAAGATATACCGGGCCTCAGTGTTGTCACCAGAGCTGCACTGTATATTGCCGAGGAAACCCCACACACAGTACAACCCCAATGTCGTGTTATTGTGACAGTTACATTGATAGGCTATAATGAGCTGGTCACCGAGACTGACCAGTCAGTGAACTTAAGGAGTTATCGCAGACGTGAATCACACATCATGGACACAATGGTCCGAATATTTTCTGTATTAGTGGTCATGTTACAAATACAGACCACACACCGTAACGGGACGTGACGTAATGGGCTGTGACGTATCAGACATTTGTGTTCTTATATTCTGTACATGTATTTAATAGCCTGGGAGCCAGACATAACAGAGTCAATAAATGATACTATTTACGTCTGACCGTGAACGTTTTGTATGCTAGCCTACGACTGTATGTGACATCAATAATTGATAAACATTACTAACCACACAGTTTATGTGCTGCCTTGTGTACATCATGCATATACAAGACGTTCGTAAAGTTAGAGACATTGGATGTCGAGCAAACAGTACGAAAATATTTCGTAAAGGTTTTCTTACATATATATATAAATATAAAATTAGTTAATGTCCTGAATACATTCCAAAATGACGCCATTGCACGAGTTGTGCGGCATGATTTGCAGCAACCACTGGACTTGCTCCAACCGACAGTGTAATTCCAGCCCAAAGCTTGAGTAAACCAGTAAGAACTAAACACCCATATCGGAGTAAACCGTCAGAGATAAACAATATGTAACTGTATACCGTTAGAAGAGAAACGATATGGAAAGGTATACCGTTTAGATAGATAACCGTTTTGATAGATACACTATGAAACGTTACAGCGAAACGCCATGTAACGGTATACCGTTGTTGCAAAACACCATTGAACGGTAAACCGTTATTATAGCGAAACACCATGTAGCGGTATACTATTATAGCGAAACACCATTTAACGGCAGTTATAACGAAATATCATTATAGCAAAATACCATTTACCTGTATACCGTTATAGCGAAACACTATGTAACGGTAAACCGTTATAACAGAACACCATGTCAAGGTTAACCATTATAGCGAAACACTATTTAACGGTAGTTATAGCGAAACACCATTTACCGGTATACCGTCATAGCGAAACACCATGTACCGGTATAACGTTATAGCAAAACACCATGTGACGGTATACCGTAATAGCGAAACACCCTGTAACGGTAGACCGTTATAGCGAAACATCATGTAACGATATTCCGTCATAGCAAAACAACATGTACCGGTATAACGTTATAGCGAAATACCATGTAACAGTATACTGTTATAATCATGTAGATCGTTATATATAACAAAAACTTGTAAAGGTATACTTTTCGAAAACCATGTAACGGTATTCCGCTATATCGAAACACCATCTTGTTGTTTAGAGCAAACTATCATAGAAAGGATTACCATTTAGATTGGAGCACCATGTAACAGTAAAATGTTTTGATAAAAATATCGTTTGACGATAATCATATGTACCGTTAGAAACCATGTAAAGATAGAATCATGTGGGGATATACCGTTAGAGAGAAACGCCAAACTGACAAGTTTATTATGATTTCTGTATGGTCATTGTTAACTTCACTTAGTCCGACAAAGCCATCATCTGCTTCAGGTTAAAAGGCATAAAACCACCAAATGATCTGTACATGACTTGTATACTTGACACAAATCTCATTTGCCGTCTGGCTGGTGAAGTTTGTCTCTGTTGTTTGTCCGTATACGCGTGTTGTTTACTAATTTCTCTGTTATTGTGATTAGTTTATGGTTTCGTGTAATTTATTGTTCTTAATGTAGTAATCACGTTTATACATTCACATGAATGACCATTTATCAAACGCTAAATATTTCTTTCAAGTTTGTCTCCGATTTATCGTGATGGAATTATTAAGGTAACTTTGGAATGTGTAATATTTCCCCTGTATATTCATAGTTTCCTGTAATTTACCTGAGCTCAAGTCGCATGATGTCTAATTGCTAAAGACTATTTTAACGATTTATTGTTATGTTTATTCAGGGAAACGCGCCACGCGTGTCAAATAATAGTTGGTACCAGCAACAACAGAAGCAGCAACAGCAGCAACAGCAGCAACAGCAGCAACAACAGCAACAGCAACATCAGCAGCAGCAACAGCAGCAGCAACAGCAACATCAGCAACAACACCAACATCAACAGCAGCAACAACAACAGCAACAGCAACAGCAGCAGCAGCAGCAGCAGCAACAGCAACCGCAGCAACAGCAGCAACAGCAGCAACAACAGTCAAAACAAATATCCAAGGGCTGGCAAGGTTAGTGTTAAAATATAATACTACCTGGCTGGTATGGCAAATGGGCATACTCCCTGGCTGGTATGGTAAATGGACATACTCCTTGGCTGGTATGGTAAATGGGCATACTCCCTGGCTGGTATGGCAAATGGGCGTACTCCTTGGCTGGAACGGCAAATGGGCAAACTCCATTGCTGGTATGGTAAATGGGCATACTTCCTGCTAGTATGGCAAATGGGCAAAACCAAATAAAAAAATCCAAACCTACCAAGGTTAGTGGCAAAACAAGCATCCTCAGTGGGCTGGCAAAGCAGAGTACCTCCAGACTGCCACGATTGGTTGTCATAACAACAAGCTGGACAGGAAAGAAATGTTATCATTGACATGGTGACTTTTATCATTGACATTGTTACGGTAACATGCCTATTCTAGACGGTAACCGTTTCCGTCTTTGTCGCTAAGACAGTTACCTGGACAAGATACTCTTCTTTTGCACTGACATTTGGCAGTAACCGTTACTAATTTATTTGAAAGTTATGGGGTTTATTAATTTCATAAAAACGCAATCATTCGTCAATTAACCAGTTCGCGTAAGACTCTGTCAAACTTTATTTATGTTTTCGTTGGGTACTTTTTGACACTCTCTATACCATACCAAGCACACGATTCTGTATGAATTTAATTGACGTCGTAATTTATTTCAGAACGTCATTTTCTGATGACACTTTTGAATTGGTAAACGTATCCATGTTTTAGGGGCCTAATTTTAAGATTGTCATTTGGTTATATTTGCAGGTTACAATCCACAACATAATGGTAACTCTGTCGACCAATCACAACAGCCCTTGGGTCAGCAGCCGCGCCCACAGGGTCAGCAGCCGCAACACATGTTGGGCGTCGTCCGTCCCGGGGCCTTCCAGAACAGGCCATCATCTGCACAGTTCAATAGGGGATCAGTGTCAAATCCACAACAGAGACCCGTAGTGGGAATTCAGCGGGACCATGGAAATCCTAAGGATATCGGACACAACGTCCAGCAAGCTCCTTCCAATGGCGTCGGCCACGCCCAACAAACTGTGTTTGACACGCCCCCTAGACTGAGTTATCAGTTGGATCGTAATAGTGCCACATTAAACCAGGGTAGGTCCGTACACAGACTCTCCGGATCCGGGAGCAACCCTGTACTTCCGGTGCATGTACCCAATTCTATTCCACAAAGAGTGCCCGACAATACACAGCATAATAATATGGGTAGTTCGAACTTATTTCAAAACCCTCCTACAAGGGTAAATAATGATCTTGTGAATAGCAATATTCAAAGAAACGTTGGACGGACGCATAACGCTTACACTAACAACCAGCTATCTCATCCGAATAAAGCAGCGTATGTAAATAACGTTCCAATAAACAATGAGTTGATCAAATCAGGTGACCACAACGTCCAACCGGACAGCAGTGAACACATACATATAGATAATAGCCAGCAGCAGTATAGGGTGTATCAACATACGAAAAATATACCCAGCATCCAACAGCGTCCTCAGGCGAATCAAAATAATATACAACATATAGTCGCTCCGCATCCTCAGAGAAATCAGGGGAATCCGAAAAAATCATTTACCGGGTCCCATCCCGCACAAGTGCACGTGAACGGTGACCCGGATAACGACCAGACCCTGGCGGTAAAAGTGACGACTCCAGAAGAAACCTACCACGTGGAAGTGAAGAGAATAAACAGCAATATCCTGCACGAGGATGTCCGATTTCTGACTGTTTCCGTCGACCAGAACGGCAAGACAGTTTTCGAGGAGCAGTTCAAACCGGTAAGGGCACGCTTTTTGTCTAATCAATATACGTCGAATGCATAGTCGACTCTTAAAAGAAAAAAAATCTTCTTTCAAAGTTTATCTTCGATAATGTTGCATTTATTTGAAGAAAAAAAGCATTGTAAATGTGACATAACGTTTATGAAGAAATATATAAAAATACTGATGAAGCAGACCATTTTAAACCCTCTTTGCTGGGCACTATACTTGTCCTAAGTGTTATCTACATCACTCCTTTGCACCTGTTACAGGTAGACCTACAGAAGAAAGCGAGGAGTCTAAACTACTATCAGGACCTCCGCTCTGGGACGTTCCTCAGCATCTACGCACATCGGAAAGACTCCGGACAGAAACCGGAATCATACATTGTAAGTCTTTCCTGGCCAGAGAGTCACAACAGTTATTTACTCTAAAATTGTTGTTGAACTTGTAAATCTCAATATGTATCGCAACGGTTTCACATTTGCTTGTTAATTCCCTAAATGTTTCAATCAAATGGATTATTCGGAACATAATCCACAGTAGTTCACATGTCATTGAAAGAAACGTAACCATATAACACTAATCTAATTATGATAATCGACAATGTTGCCAAACAAATTGCCTTATCGTCACTGAAATTATATCAGCCATGTCCCAATTTCATACAAGAGATATGTAGATTGTCATGTTGTTGACTGGGACCTATTTCCTTGACAGGAGGGAGTTCTGTTTGACGAGTTGATCGTGGCGGCACCTAAATCTAACAAGAGGCACAAGAGGGCGGTGTTTGCGGACTCTCATACAGTATATAGAGAGGAGGGTGGCTTCCACGGTGTGTTCCACGCCGACACTATGCACGGTAAGTAATGCATGAGCGAAAAAAGTTGTAAGTTATATTGATGCCTTGCAAAATTGTTTACAGGCGAAATTGAAGCGTAAAGTTTTCAGAAATCGTCATCATTCTTAAATCCTAAGTATGTGTTGACAAATAGAATAAGTTCGTTGTAGTACCAAAGTAACTGTTGTGTGCTGTTGTATAATGTACTGTATTATACGTCATCTATATAACAGCGTATTTGAAATTTTATTTTGATGGCGTGTCAGTCTGATCTTCTTTACTATTGGATTATTGGTAGGGAAACACGATTCTTTGTTTCCTACAACAAGGGCAAAATATCGAGATTCTATTGTAATATTCACTCTACTTTAATCAGTGCCAGTCATACCGGGATTCGAGGATATGGTGAAGATGGAGTACAATGTCACGCGTGACAACACCGAGCCGAAGAAAAGGAATCCACACCGACGGAAGAAACGTCAGTTCCGACCAGCAGCTCAGACAGAATCGCGCACTACCCCGCGCATAGAACCGGAACTGCTGCTGTTTGTAGACTTCGCCCTCTACCGGGAGTTTGATGGAGACTCGAACGAACTGTTGGAATATCTCATGCACTTCTGGCACGCGGTAGGGACATTACATTGCATCTGACAAAGTGTATATTTTAATAGTATTAAGAAGGGTTTTTTTTGTTTCGTACAAGAAAAACAGAGGTATTCCTGTAGGAAATGTATCGAAGCATTTGTTAAAAGATATCTTTTAATTTTAACTTGGACCATACGGGTCATTTCGTCGATAGTTTTGGGCATTCACAAAAATAAATGGCTACCATGGTTCATTTGTCTAATGTGTAGGAGAGTTTTGTTTCAATACAATATACCCTTATCTACTTCAGGTTAACTGGAAGTACCTGACCATTGCACTGTCAGGTTCCTGGCCAGTCATAGACCTCCGTATACGAGAGATCGGAGTGTTCAAGGAGCCAAATGCACAGCCATTTATCGAGTCGAGCAGGATCAGGAGGGGTAGCAAGATGTTCTCTCTGTATGACGCCATGGACAGCCTACAGAAGTGGCTCATCCGTTACGAAAACGCCTTGCCGGTCCATGATATCGCCTTCCTGCAGACTGGGTACGTTTCCATAAATTTACATTTCGATTGCATTTCTGCATGACTATTATTTCAAAAAGGGGCAGATTATTCAGTAATTTCTCTTAGCATAATATCAAGTATAATAACCTGTTTCACATGTTATTACAGAGAGAACGCGTGTCGTCGACTGAAACATGGTAAGGAGGGTAGCATTCCATTCAATCCAAAAATTCTCAAGTCTCTACGCAAAGGGATCTCCTCACAGCTCGATCCAAAGGATGAGAAGGAGTGTGTAACGGGCACGGCAGGTAAGCACCGCACTTTCCTTACAAACTATAATTCAATCCACAGAAAAACAATCAAATATAATTCTTATAGTAATCCGTGGTGCATAAATGAAAGACCGCACTGAAGGGAAGGAAGGACATCAATCTGTGTATCATTGACAGAAACGATAAGCTTTCGATTTATTTTAAAGGAATATGCATTGATGGAATGGCTGAAGTTGTTAAAGATAACAAAACTTCAATTATTGTACTTGTTTCTTTGAAGGAGTGGCGTACGTCCGCGGAGCATGTCTGTCCGCGCCTATGCTGAGGGGAAACGCCTTTAACTTTGGGATTGGGGAAGCGTCTAACAGTTTCAATGGTGTCATCATCGCTGCTCACGAGGTTGGCCATCTGTAAGTATACCATGCTGTTGTTGGCGACGTACAATGTGTATATCGGACTTTTAGCATCATAAAATGATGAACCGACGTACTGTATATATAGAATTCATATGCTCAGGTATAAACAACATGTTAAATATAAAGTATGACTCCAACCAAGGTACACCGATTGGTGCCAATTTCCTTGTTGCATCTGCTCCATAAACTTCCAACCCAACCCGTGCCCTGTACTTTCACCCAAACGTGTACTCTTTCAATTTTTATTTTTGAACTTTAATCTTATCTCATTGACCCCACGCACCCCTCTATACCCACAGACTAGGAGCGTACCATGACGGAGAGGCAGACGCTGGGTCCTGCTCCAGCAAGTCGGGTTACATCATGAGCTACACACGTGACGACTCCTACAAGTTCAGCAGGTTCTCTGAGTGTTCCATTAGGAGTTTCCAGAACTTTCTCAGGTAGGTCCTAATGCTGCTGCCAATCTTAACATGCTTGCCTTGGACACATTTCCATATCTGGGCATCATTAATCACCCTAGGATAAGTCGGTGAAGTTCAGTTTTCATTTCTTACAGTGAGCAGTTTCGTCACAAGCAACCTGAGCTAACTCCTTGTTCCTTTAATTCAAAACATATGCCTATCGCATGAAAAAAAAGTGGAGAAAATGCAATAATTATCGTCTTTCCTCTTTTCAGAATGGACCGCGCAAAATGTTTACTCCAGAGGTCGAGCAGGGACACCCTTAAATTTCCAACCACGTTTCCGGGAAAGTTCATGACACTACGACAACAGTGTCTCCGGTTTACTGGAGGTCCACCATGTGAGGTACGGGCTACATATACGTCAACTAAAGTCTGTCCCACTTGGTCCTAACACATTGGAGACGGAGTTTATTTTATACAAAATGTGTTCATTGTCAAATTTGTGCTTGAGATTACAGTGTTTCTTCATGTTCGTTGAAGAGTTTTGGTTTCCTTTTTATATTCAATGGTTCTTGCCTCCTTTGAGTGGCTTGCTTCAGTTACCGTCATCTCTTCTCGATGTATCTTATTGACATATACTTCCATACCCCACGTCACCTCTCATGTTGTTTCCGTTTCCGTTTGACAGGAAGGTCCGACCCAATGTGAACATCTGTGCTGTGATGACCGGAAGGGGGAGTGGCGGTATACTAGGTCCGAACCAGCGGTGGACGGAACGGAGTGCACCAAACATAAGGTAGGCACAGTTCTGATCGACATCAAACATCATAAACATACTGATTCCTCTTAAATCCAACTCAGTGTTTATTGGACTTCCTTGGAGAAAGTGTCCGTATTTGTGGCATTGTTGTCTTGTATTATACTGATTATTTACATATTTAAATAGTAAGAAATTGCTCTGTCCACAGGTGTGTCTGAATGGTCAGTGTGTACCGCTGTCGTCCATAGGGAAGAAATAGTCCCAAATGCTAGAGCCCCGCCCCCTCGTCAGTTGGTGGTAAGTTACTCGTCCTTCTCGTCGGCACAAACATTTTCTAATTTTTGGCTGCTCATAAGCAGTATTATATCATCAATGTTTGAATGTCCAGCAGCAATGAATGTTACCATTGTTTGTCCGTTTGGCAGCATTATGAAATATGACTGATATTTGTTCGCTCGCATGTATTCAAAGTATTGTGGGAGTATTAACATCACTGTTACATATACGTTGTTTCTGTTTTACTTCACGTGACAGTTTTTTTCTAATTATGCTTATTAGTTCCTTTAATAATTATTGTGTCTATTTCCTTAGGTTTACGGTCTCGCTGGTGACCTATTGGTGCCGGACCTTGCAAGGACACGGCCAACACAAGACTGGCGTTCTGACACCGCACGGGATCATTCGTGGAAGCGTACTCTGGTGTTCCGTACAGATTGCTGGTCCTTACAGAGAGGCACCTTCACCAAGATTTTAATTTCGTTCAAAGCAAATAATTCTTCTGTTTCAAGGAGTATCTAGGTTCTGGTTTCTCAGCTCTGCCCTACCTATGGATCTGTCGATATTTATGTCTCTTTTACTATTTTCTATTTTAAAATTGCTTGCAGGTGAATGTTTTGTTAAAAATTGCTACGCCACTAATAAAAACAGGTGAAAATATCGAGACTGTTCACCTTTTCAATATCACAAGAAAATTAAGCAAGGGAGACAACCCTTTTATCGTTTTGCCCCATTGTGTTTTACCATTACAGTTAGTTTTCTTTAAAAAAGAAATGAGACGTACAACAATAATTGTGTACTGGGGTATGGATTTAGATTGTGAAACATGCATTTGATGTTTGTACATAATTTTGAGACCTTGTTTCAAATATTGAATAAATATGATATTTTTGTAACCTGATTTATTATTCTTTTGATTATATACTATGGTTATAATGCGTTGACACCATCATTTACTTCATGGTCAAACGGGTAATCTCCCTTCTGAAATAATCATTTTGCATCCATATTATGTTGAGAGGGTGCATACTGTTATATCCAAATAAAATATCCGAAGCGAGATCGCAAATATATTTCTTTTATCTTTAAATTATATAGAGACATCGTTTAATGTGATAGAGATATATTTAAATGAATGAAAGATGCACTAAAATGCTATTTAATGGATAAGAATATCCTTAAATGAATTTGAAATAGTAAATCGTGATGTACAAATTTAATTGCAAGATTGATTAAGAAAAACAAATAACAATTTTGAATATAAATTACAATATTTCGGGGGTTAAGAATATAAATAATATTTATTTGAATACAAATCACCAGCTTTACATGGTAAATAACAATTAAAAATATCGATAACAATATTTAGAATATAAATCACAAGATGTATATACATATACATTGAATCGTTTGACGCACCATACACAGAACTACATATAAAAATGATAGGTACAGCTAGCAACATATGTTGCATCATTGAAATCTTTGAAAAGATTCCAAAACAAGAAACTCAGAAAATATGTGAGAGCATCACTCGTGCTACACAAATGAGAGCAAGAGGGTTGTAGAGGAGGCGTAAACGGTCCAGACGATATGTGCTGTGATTAGGACGATTAATGTAAGGGTAAATGTGTAGGCCCCTTTCTGCCCATATGGAATACTTTCCTATAGGGTATGTAATGCTATGGTGAATTCTGTAATGATTTAGCCATGGACAGATTCTAACTATGGTGCGGACGTTGAGGTACACAGACTGATATCGGTGAGGTACCCAGCCTGACATATGCATAGAACCAATGGAGCCACCACAGTCGTCCTTGGCCGGTGTGGTACCCAGCCTGACAATGAACCAAATGAGCCCCGGAGTCTTCCTTGGCCGGTGATGTACCCAGCCTGACAATGAACCAAATGAGCCCCGGAGTCTTCCTTGGCCGGTGAGGTACCAAGGCCGACATATAACCAATATAGCCCCCGGAGTCTTCCTTGGCCGGTGAGGTACACAGCCTGACTTCCTTGGCCGGTGAGGTACACAGCCTGACATAGAACCAATAGGGCCCTCGGAGTTTCCCTTACCCGGTGAAAGTACCCAGCTTGACATAGAACTAATGGAGCTTCACAGTCTTCCTTGGCCGGTGTGGTACCCAGCCTGACATAGAACCAATGGAGCTTCGCAGTCTTCCTTGGCCGGTGTGGTGCCAAGCCTGACATTCATTCATTCATTCTTTATTACGTTAAACCTTGCGGTTTATCAGTACAGTGCATATATACAGTGCAAATTATACAGTACATATATATATATGAGAATACA